>JAVGVS010000030.1:2808775-3056275 GCA_032718565.1 Distichodus sexfasciatus | reverse complement strand
TTGTTAGTTGGTGTACTTAATATTTAAATTAAAATTGAACAGATTTGTCTTTGTGAACACATCAGATCACAGTGCACTACAAGGAAATGTGACCGCTGCATTTGACCCATCCGTGTAGGAGCAGTGGGCAGCTGACGTGCAGTGCCTGGGGAGCACTACTTGGGGACAGTACCTTGCTCATGAGTACCTCAGTGGTAGCTTTACTGGTCGGAACTTGAACTGACAACACTCAATTTTCCTTTTGTTTTCAGTTTTCACCAACATCGCTGTGCCGCAGTGCCGCAGTGCCGCTTCCGATTAATTACAAATTGAGTGTGCGCACATTTACATCGGACCGGCTCCATAGATTGGCCCAAGGAAACCGATACCTGAGTATTGAGACATTATCGGACAAATTTGGGGCCATCTTTAGTTTGGTACTCTTTATAAATATGTGTATTTTGGGATAAAGATGATTTTCCATTGCAAAGTCAACAGTACGTTTTTGTTTTCTATTGGGTACTGAGCGTGCTGAGCAGGAACCAAAAGCTGAAGCTATTCACCTGCAGATCTGCAAACAGAGGCATGAATCGCGTTAATACTTGTAAGATAATTACCATTTCTTACATTCTTTAAAACAACACTTTCCCCCACAGCATTATCACTTTCCCACGATACTTTTCCAACAATTGTCGGTCTTTACTTTTATTTAGATGCTTTTCCGAAAACGTGCGTCTCAATTTTGTTGCATCTGATTGTGATCTGTGATAACGTGGCGTCAAACCCGCCTATATTCACGTGTAGTATTGGAACTTGAACTTGGAACTTGGAACTCTTGTACTGAACATCAGAATAGCGCACCACCGTCAGGCTGCTCGTGAAGCCATTTTCACACTTACCTGTTCCCTGATGGAGAGTGTGTACTGAGTGTGGCACCTGACGTGTCAAAAATAAGTCACTCTAAATGCAAAGCTTTTTGAAAGTGAATGTTCACCAAACCCCAATGGAGATTTTTATTTAGAGACACCTTGCTGTCATCTGAGTTTGGCTAATTCATATCGGATGAATATGACACTGATTGCGATACGAGGGAGTCTCGTGCATAGCGAGGTGCCTCTCACTGCCGTTCAGTATCACCAGCAATCATGGCGGCATTATTGAGTGAGTAAAATGCCCCTTTCTCTGCTCTGATGGAAAGATAAGCTTGATTACTTCTAGGGGCTCCAGAAGACCAGTGGAAAGTTTGAGGCTAAAAGTTGTGCTGCAGCGTTCCAATGTTGATATGAAATCTAAATCTCGATATGAATTGCGCTCAAATGAGATCCGCAGGGAGACAAGTGGCTGAAATGCTTGGCTGAAATTGTTACTGCGGGGAAGAATGAAAATGGATTCCCAGCAGGGACTGTGTGTGGGTGTTTTTGTGGGTGAAGGCTTTATCTAAAAGGGTGGGGTGGGGGTGTTTTTATGTGTATATAACTATTTTTGCTTTATTTAAGCCCTTAAACATCCATTTGCCATATTTACATGGGGGTTTGGTTGCATGCATATTAAAAAACATTATTTTTTTTGTCTTTTTTGTTTTTTAACTCACAGAAATCTTACACATACACATTGAACTTAACAGACATTCAGATGGATTCCAACTGGATAAAGAAGTACTAAGCCATAGAATAGAATAGAATGTCTCTACATAATAGAATAGAATGTCTCTACGTAATAACAACTCTGTAAGTCTAAATATTAAAGTAAATATTTCTACAGCCGCAGGTCAGTTTTCATCAGAAATGCGCTATTTACTCATCAAACTATGACACATATGAGTAGTGCAGGTCGTCCTGAACATGACAACATAAAGCATGTATGGCTAACTTCTACACTCACACTAGAATAAGCCTATGGTCTGTAAGGATTAGGGCCTGTGTCCACCTAGCGGCTATTTTAAATACAAATCCGATCAGCTTCAGTGTTCATAGTGCTAACCGCCTTCAGCGGAAATAAAATCTGTTCAACTTTTATAACAGCGCTGGGCTCGTTAAACTCACTTCTCTCTTGCTAGCCAATCAAAACCGAGGAAGTGGTGGAAAATACACAGTTACACAGAACTCACTAACAACAATGGCGGTGTATCTAGAGCAGTTGGAGAAGCTGGTGGGCAAATATTCATCAGCACAGTCTCAAATTGGACCCTGCTCAATCTGAAAGATGCCTTGAAATGACATCATCTATACACATCTTGAACTAATCTCTGGCACTCTCCCAGCTGTTTTCTTGCACGGTTTATCTCATGCACCCAATCTCTACGTCTTGAAAACATGTGAGTATCTAGTTCAAATGCTGTCGCTAATGCTAAGATGTGATTTCTCTCCATTGTAAGGATAATCTTGTCGACTGGATTACTGAACTCAAAAGAACACGTTACAATGTTTACATGAAATAGGCACGAACGCGGAAGTGCCCGATGACACATGTTCTAACTTAGCAACAACAAGCGTTGGGAGAAGCGCTAAGAAAGTGCTCTGGAAGTGAGGTTTTCACCACTCTTCAGCGCAAAAACTGTGTTTGGTGGACACAGGCTGTTAAATAGCATATTGAACAGTGCTACCTCAGGGGTAAAAAGATTTTCCAAACGACATAAACACTATTACTACGGTTGGAACCTTCACAAAAAGTCATATAATTTAACATCACCTTTTGCGCCTTAAATAACTCACACACACACCTCTCCACACTCTCATTAGTTGTGCACCACCTCTGTAAAAGCATTGTGTCAGCTGCATACTCGGCTATAAGCTTGTGGGCTTGGCGCTGCTGAAAGTGAGAATATGTTAAGTACCTTGGCATCTCCGCTGTGCCCATTCTCAAGATGGCTCTGGCGTTCTGCTACTCTCAGTCCCTCTGCACGTTTCTCCTTCAGCCACATCGCCGTTAGCTTATGACAGCACTTCTGCCGGCCCGCTGTCATAATGTGGTGACACGACATGCCATAATGCAATAATGCTGATTAAGCTGCTGTGAGCATGAATTATAGATAATTACTAAGCGTGGCCTGATATTGATGGGATGTAAAGCGTGGCGTAGATGCCATCAGAGCTGCCGATTCAGGGTTTAAGAGGCATGAAACCCTCCAAGCCT
The DNA here is from genome assembly GCA_032718565.1 of Distichodus sexfasciatus. Taxonomy (NCBI): domain Eukaryota; kingdom Metazoa; phylum Chordata; class Actinopteri; order Characiformes; family Distichodontidae; genus Distichodus; species Distichodus sexfasciatus. Next base: position 3,053,164 of record JAVGVS010000030.1, on the reverse strand, counting down.
TGCATGTGAATTAAAATAATGACTCTATTTTACTTATGAAATCAGTACAAAATGTTGATTATTATATTTTTTCCAGTAATTTTCATCTTTCTGATTTGAAAACAAACTTTCAGCAATGCTGCTGCACTCTTCACCCTGTTTAAATCACCTCATAGTGTCATGAGAACAACCTTTTTCAGCAACCTAAAACAGTTTAAGTGGAAGTGCATATTTTGAGCTATAAATACATTTTGAGGGCGTCACGCTGGCACAGTGGGTCGCATTGTTCTCTGGCACCTCCGGAGTTGTGGGTTCAAATCTGGGTTCCAGAATTATCTTGTGTCATTTGCTGGTTGTGCTCGGTCCTCCAGTTCTCCTCCCAAAATCCTGACAGTTCGAGAGTTGACCCCATCAATGGAGGGTCACTGGTTCAAGCTGCAGACCGGAAAAGGTATCACTCAGGCTCCCTGCTCCCACGTTTATTGACCACTACTACTTCACAGAGGGGTCAAATTCTGTGCCGTGGTGTGGTGTGTTCATGAAGGCAAACTTAGTCAACATGGTATGTGACCGAATAACACCTGCTTGGTATGTGCCATGATGCAAGGGGCAGTTGGTAGTATAACGGTTAGGGTGTTCATTCCGTGATCGGAAGGTCACTGGTTCGAATCCCAGACAGGTAGAGGTACTTGTGAGCAAGGTACTGCCACTCCCTGGGCAATCCCACATCAGCTGCCCACTGCACTGCAGAGCTCACATTTCATTTGGTGCACTGTGGTGTGTTCACAATGACAAATAATCATTGCCCTAGGAATCATTTCCTGAATGTTCTCCAGCTGTACCTAGTGAATGCTTATTTTTGAGAAATGCCTTTAAAAGTAGCACAGCTGTTGACCAAAATGTTGGAAGGGACTGTTTAAACATTCCTCAGTGCTCTCAGAGCTGCCGAACGTTTTTCCACTTGCCACTGGATGGCACAGAACTGCTGTTATTTTACCTTTTGCCATGGAGACAAGAGCCTTCTACCCCCGATTCATCCTAGCTGACTTGGCTCAAGTGAGAGCAAAATCTAAGACAAAGTCTTAGTTAAAATGAATTAAAGTAAGTGATTACTTGCATTAGACTCATCCATGAAGAAGCAGTAGGCAGCTGACATGGGCTGCGCCCGTGGAGCAACACTTGGGGACAGTTCCTTGCTCATGAGTACCTCAGTGGTACCTTTACCAGTCCAGTCCTTAAACCAATGACTCTCCAGGTTCCTAACCGTTAAACTACCTACTGCCTAAATGTTAATTGTATCCCCTGCTTGTGGTATTCTCAGTGTTCTACTAAGAGCAGTCTGGGTGAAATCAGCCAAGTCCTCCTCTCCAACCAATTATCGAGAGGTCATGACCTGAAACTGTTCAGGCAGTCGCCTTATAGTTCCTAAATGAGGGGGGAGAGAGAGTGGGTTGCACACCCCACCACTGAACAATTCTGCACAACTCTCATCTTTGCCAAGTACGCAGGGCTGAACGTTAGCAGATGTGCAATTACACTGTTCACAGCCACCCACTCTCACTTTCTCTCCTCTCCATTACAGAATGCAAACATAAACTAGAGGTATTCCACAAGACAATCTAAATATGATTGCTCTCTTGCAGCAAGACTTGGTGGTTGCTAGGCTGTTGCTGGGTGGGTGCAGGGTTATTAGGATAGGGTTAGTGTTAGGGTTAGGGTTAACACAATTTGTTTTACTGGTTCGAATGATCCATAAATGCACCAAAACTGCCCAAACCGTCTGATCTAAGTATTGAACTGCCGTGTCTACTCACTATAGCATACTTAAATAAGAAATAGCTTACTAGATACATATTCTCCACAAGTTCAATATCAATAACAAATCCAAAACTGTAAAATCTGCCAACACTGAAGCTGGACGGAGCTGAGCAAAGATGGAGCAAGACTTCACTCCAAAAACTCCATATGCAGATGTTTGTGCTGTGGATGGAAAACAGTCATTCTCATATGTGTTTCTTACAAATAACGAACAAATAACAAATAACATGCAGCTGGTGCTGCGTTTCTAGCACAAAAACTGTAGGAGAATTAGCAGTACCAAAAAGTGGGTGGAATAATAATAATGAATTGAATAACAACATATGTGACTCTGCACGGCAAAACCAGTCGCTTGTCGCGAATTTTCAAAATTGAGTTATTGTGTTTTCATGAAAGGGCATAAATCAACCTTCAAAGCGATACCTATATGGAATGAATGGGACGACATATGACTGAGATATCAACATTCAAAGGAGTCGGGTTTCTCCTGTCACGCCAAGTGAGAAACGGAGAAATCTGCCTTTGAAGTTGACTATCGCCGTAGCACTCACAGACGCTTGGTCCGGTCGTGGCTACGTTTGCATTTACGCTAGCCTACGCTGCATTCACAGCCACACGGATAGCCTACCTGCGTTAGGTTAACTGAGCCAGAGCAATATCTTCACACTAGTCAACGAGTGGATTTACCGTAAATATTGGAGTAGAGCGGTCAAAACACAAACTTTTAACATTCTGCTGGAATTGAATTCCTCACCTCAAGAAAGTCATGTTTTTAGGATGGAAAGGGTAAGTTTTTCAGCCAAATTTATTCACAACAGTACAGTATAGACCTTCCACTGTTTCAAAACACTAAAAACAAAAAATCCAAAATTTTACCCCACGCAACATAAACGCTCATTTTTCTCGGAAACCTCCATTGCGACAAGCGACTGGTTTTGCAGAGTCACATATGATGAAAATGATTTTCTGATATTTTAAAAGATAACTAGTTTCTTGCTCATGCATAAAAACATGCAGATGTAAACATACACACCCTCTTCCCAAAACCCATAAAGCGATTTGGAGTATCATTGCATGCGAACTACAGCTTCTTTCCTGTGACTCTCCCATACCCTGAGGTCCCACTGACCTCTTGTTAAATACGACTCTGCTGTGCTTTTATGACTGACTCTGAACAATACCAGAACCTGGGTGTGGTGGGAAGTCCTGGCCTTACTGGATAAACCTCTCCGACTCTTCTTACGTGTCCCTGCTGAGAATCTAATGTTCATTCGGAGTGACATGCTCTCTCGGCTGGGTTTGCCAGGAGGAGCAGGCTTCCATCCCCCATGTCATATTGATTTTAAGAACGTTCGGTCATGTGATTAACGCAGGAGGAGTTCAGGGGCAAAGCACACACTGCACCATGACCAAATGTGACCTCTGCATTTGACCCATTTGTGAAGGAGCAGTGGGCAGCTGATGGGCAGCCAGGAGAGTTTCTACATGCTGGACGTCTTGAGGGATCAAATAGAGTTTTCTCTATGCACTAATGCTTAACAGAAAAATGAAAGGCACAAAGATTTTTTCAGTCATCTTTAAATGGGACAGTTGATAGCTGAAAGGTCAGTCGCTGTGTGGTTAGAAGGTACCACTAAGGTACTCATGAGCAAGGTACCATCTTCAAGCTCTCACTTAAACTGAGTTGATTTGAGTTTTAAAGAAGTCTTCACAGCCAACTGGTGCAGATCATTTGTAGACACCTCCAGCATGTCTCAAGCCTTCTATTAATACATTTACATTCATCAGATGCTGTTATCCAGAGCCACGTCCATTTTTACCTAATTTCAGGGACAGTCTCCCTGAGAGCCACTTGGGGTTAAGGGCCTTGCTCAGGGACCCAGTGATGATAGTGCTGGAGGTAAGATTCGAACCTACGACCTCTTGGTTCAGACCTCTCCTAACCACTAGACTACCACCACCCCATTAATATGTCCATTCCTTGAGTTTGTTCAGCTGCTGGACCTGCAAACGCTAGCCCGGAGTTGCTATGTTTTATTACAAAGGAGTATTCATCATTTGTTTGTTTAAAGTAATTGCCATTTAGTACTTCTCATTACACGTGAGACACTTACGAGTGCTTAAATTATAACCAAGTGCTACAGCCTACTCACAGGTTGGGTATATATTTTACCTTGTTTACTGCTAATCACCATGGTGATGCAGAAGCACATATTTTTCATGTTTGATCATAGATTAAATCCATAGCAGGAGCTGGTAGCTGTGAGGCTGTGAGTTTGTTATAGCAGGTGCTTTGTGGCATTTTGTCTGATGTTTGCTGCCAGCACTGAGCGCTCCTGTGGTCTCGCAGTTACGTTGACATTTCCACTCACTGGTCACACATTATGCCAACATCCTCACAGATCACACACACACCTACTCTCAAAATGCTTGTCTTAACATACCGTGGTAAAAAGGGTCGTTGTAAGTACCTCAATGTGCTCTAAGCATGGAGGAATGTGAGTTCGGCTTTAAACACTGAACAGCCACTTGATTTCAACTTGACTTGTGTGCAGTCAAAGGCTATAGAGTTTGTGAGCTGCTTCAGCCTTGCGAACACTGTAAAAAATTTGAGGGTGTATTCACACCTGCCTTGTTTAGTTTGCTTAAAACAAATCCAAATTAATTTCCTCCCTTGGTTGAGACTTTTTGGCCAGGTGTGAATACAAGCAATCAAACTCAGGTGTGGACTAAACAAGCATACAACTGAACTGAAGAGGTGATCTCGGGTGGTTCCAAAGCAACTGTGGTATGGTTGGTTTTAAGGTGTGGAAGCAGCCCGACCTCGATCCAATGCAGACCTTTTAACGGGCTCCTGTCCTTTTTGTGCATTATGGGAAATAATTGTTTGGATAACTACACAACATACACAGACGTGACTAGCCAATGGTAGAACTGAACCATGGGGTAACATGGAGCTCCGAGGAGAGCGCTCCTTCACAGTCGTCTTGCAGCACGTTTTTTTTTTTTTTGTTCTAGATATTTGCATTAAACTCATTATTCATAAAGATGCCCAAATCATCTGGAAATGTTTTGAAAAATAAATTAAATGAAATTAAAAAAAAAGAAAAGAAATTTCAGTAGTCAAAACTTGATTCCATGTCATAGACCACCTGCAGTGCCGCCGGACCACCAGATGAAAACTCCAATTATGGTGCGTCACTACATCGATGCCGAATCATCTCACATCTGAATCACGATGCATTGATTACGTGGTTAATTTCAACACCCCTAGTTAGGACACTCACCTCTGAAGGAAGAACTTGTGGGTTCGAATCCTACCTCCATCACTACCATCACTGGATCATCACTGAGCCAAACCCTTAACCCCCAGTGGCTCCAGAGAGACTGTCCCTGTAATTAGCAAAAATGGAAGTCACTCTGGATTGTCTGCTAAATGTAAGCAGTGACAGTGATGTGTGCAAAAGCTCTAGCAAAGCTGCTGTGTGTTATTGGTTCATACTGCACAACACATCAAGATGTCAGTTGGTAGTGTAATGGTTGGGCGTTCACCCCATGATTGGAAAGTCGCCAGTTCAAATCCCGTAACTGAGGTACTCATGAGCAAGTTATCATCACCAAACACTGGTCCCCGGGAGCTACCCATGTTAGCTACCCACTGCTCCTCCTTCACGGATGGAGAGGTCACATTTGGTTGTGGTGCAGTGTGTGCACTTAATCAATATATCAGTGTCATACTGTGTTGAAAATGAGAAACTGGGCTGCTGTGATCAGAGACTAACCATTGTTGAACAAGGTGAATTGCAGCATTTTTGCTTGAACAATAAAATTGCCTCTACAACATAAACATTCTTTTGGCTTTGTTTAACACTTCTTAGTTTGAAAATGTTGACCGTGCAACCAAGAAGTCAAGAAGAATAAAAGTTTCCAACTTGGGTGTCCTTTGCACATTTTATGCCAGTGCATTTCAGCATTCCTCTATAAAGGATAATTGTTTGGGTACGACCACAAAACCGGTTTGAAGAAAGTGGCAGCGTACTGTGGCAATGGCCCAAAATGTGTGCTAATGAACAATGGCTTTTCAAACTGAGTTTTACGAGCGGGTTTTACAGGTCATAAAATAGATTCATAAAGCTATCAGTCAATATAAAGCACTTGGATGATGCTCTATAATGCCTCATTGTTCTTTTACCTTTTTGCACTTCTGGTGTAACGCTTTTGTTGAGGAAACATTAGCCCTCGAGCATACGAGCAAATACGAGACACGCTGCAATACAGAATAATATATATTCTACACCAGGACTCTGCAACCTGCATCTCTAGAGCCTCATGTGGCACTTTCATCCCTCTGTATAAATAATGGCTATTAAATTGAAATTCCAGTAATATAAAATATTAAAAAATGCATAATAAATAATACAATACATCCTCATGCAGAACGTAAAGTATGTGATTGTCATTGAGTGAGTGATTATTTGTCATTGTGAACACAGTACACCACAACCAAATGTGAGCTCTACATTAGAGTAGAACGCTGGTGGTTGTTGTTATTTATCAGCTAAAATATAGGTTTTGTCTGTAATAAATTGGAAGATTTAACTGAACTGGAAGGCTTTAGTGAAGTGTGAGAGTCATGAGCGCTAACAAATGCAGCGTGTGTATTTACATCATGAAAAATATAATTTATGCATCATGATCCCTTGTGGTTGAAGGTCAAGTTGCAGAGAGTCTGATGTAATGTCCCACAACGCAAAACCTAGGCACAACCGGGAAACGTCATGTTGGGAAACGAGAGAATCGTTAAGAAGAATCGATAACGTTGGAGACGTACAATTTTGATGGAACTGATCAATTGGAACCGGTTCTGAGTCGGAACCAGTTTTCAATTCCCATCCCTAAGCAACTTCCTAATCACTACACTACCCTTATATAAGACCTGGTGTTGCCTTATATAAGTAAGGGAGCTGATTTTGTGTGTTGTTCCTCTTGCGACAGGATATGTTTTGTGACAGTGCTTTTGAAAACAGTAGGTATTGGTGTCACTGACAGTTGCTCTCGAGCACAACACACTGCTCCTGCCGTCACTTTTAATGACCAGTATGTGTTGATCTGTTCCTCAACCGAGAGCTGCTGCAGGAGAGGCTGTGGGTGGTGGTGGTGGTCTAGTGGTTCAGGTACTCGCCTCTGGACCGTGAGGTTGTTTGGGGTCGAATCCTACCTCCAGCACTGCCACCACTGGGTCCTTGAACAAGACCCTTAACCCAAAGTTGATCAAAGGAGACTGTCCCTAAAACCAGGAAATGGACATAGAACTCATAAATGTAAGCAGGCACCGGGAGTTTTTCTCCCTCCTCAGTCATATCGTCAAAACAAAGTGCATCGCTTCATCAGCAGCGGGGCACAAGCCACTTCAATCACCACGGCAATTGGGCATGGGCGCTGATTGGTCGTTGGTGCGACGCGAGCCGTGTTGGGAAGCAGCGTGCCTGATGAGGGCGTGTTCCACCTGCCACCGCAGCGCTAAGCGTGATTACGCCGGGCCTCTTCTCTCTCCTCTCCTGTTTTTTCAGAGCAATTTGGTTTGATTGAGGTGCTTATCCAGTCCTCTGCTGACAGTCTTTTGAGTTTTGAGCTTCTCAGTGGGGAGTGTGTGTTTGTGCATTGGTGTGTGTGTGTGTATGTGTATGTGTTCAGCAATTGTCTTGCTAGTGAAAGCTGAAATTCATGTATTTTTTATATAATCTCATCATATTATATAAGCCTCTTTCTACTCGGCTCCACTTTTACAAAGACACGCAGACAAATTCTTCCTAGAGACACATAGTAAGGTGAAACTGAGTGATTATTTGTCATTGTGAACACACTACAGCACATGGTGCACCACAACCAAATGTACTTCTGCAATTGACCCATGATGAGCAGTGCTTGGAGATGATACCTTGCTCATGAGTACCTAGGGGTACCCTTACCTGCCCTGGGATTCAAACCAGTGACCTTCTTGATCACAGGGCAAACTCCCAACTACCAAATGCCCGGCCTCTGCATCTGACCCATCCATGAAGGAGCAGTGAGCAGCTAACAGGGGTAACACCTTGTAGAGCAGTGCTTGGGGACGGTACCTTTACCCGATCCTGGGATTCTTACCGGTGACTTTTCGAACAGGGGGTGAACTCCCTAACCATTACACTACAGACTGCCCCGACCTCTGCATTTGACCTATCTATGAAGGAGCAGTGGGCATCTAACATGGTCAATGTCTGGTGGAGAAGTACTTGGGGACTGTACCTTGCTCATGAGTACCTCAGTGGTACTCTCCAACACTACCAACAGCCCTATGAAGGAGTATATAAGTATAAGTATGTAAGTAGGGGTGTAATGATATGTTGATATCACAATCCATGAGCCCATAGCATTGATGCAAAATAAAAAGTGATTATTTTTGTCATTGTGAACACAGCACAGCACAGCACAATGCACAGTGTGCATCTGTAGATTTATTTCGCTGGAAGTTGATGAATGCATTTATATAATTTCAAATACAGATGTACAATAGGGGATTATGCTCTACTGTATTCATATGCCTGAAAGTACAGAAACATCTTAAGAGCAATTAAACTGACTAACACCTGCAGCGTTTCTATAGGAGCAAAAATGTGTAATAGGTCTGCTGATTTCCCTCTGCAGTTTCACAGATCTGTAGTGTTGAGATCAAATCCCTGACTCCTGGAACGCTTGGGGAATTTCCACCTCATCAAATGAAAGCTAAGGCTCAGTGATCCTGTGTCGGAGTCCTATCAGTTTCCATCAGTCCAAACACGCCTCTTGCACAAATCACTGCTGTTAACAGGAACCCAAAACAAGTGCACTTTCACATGAACATGAATCATAAACATTTATAATCCTGTATCAATAGCAAACAAAGCTGTTGCTCGCCCAGTTTTAGGGCCTGTTTCCATGTATGAAGGTATTTTTATAAATTAATATTTTAATACATTTGAGCCTTTCATTTGCATGTAAACAGACTTTTAACCACCTCAAACATATATATTTTTTAAAACACCTTACAAAGTGAAGATTTTTCAAAATGCTGGATACGGGTAAACGAGTAAAACGCAGTTTTCTGAAAACAGTGACGTGTTTAGTTCCATTGTACTCGTGCCTTTAAGGGCCTGTGTCCACCAAGTGGCAAATTTACCAGTCTGGGACTTAAACCAGCGACCTTCTGTTCCCCGGGCAGTCTCCCTAACCGCTACACTACCTGCAAAGCAACAAAAGATATTAATTGAGTTGATGATGCACGTGCAAACACACTGCAATTTAAACGACTTTTAAAACGCTATCAACATGACAACAGATGCACCAAATTTCACGAACACACTGCACATTCATGGATGCACTGCAAGCACACAAAACACATGCAACTTCACAAACATTGTAATCACACACAACACAACGCAAGTGTTTCCAGGAGACTGATGTATACAGAAAATGGATAAATAACAGCTAAGCATTTTTTTCACATCTTACTGCAAGCTCACCATAGCTGGACGTCCAACCCATGACCTGTTTGGGAGCTGGCCTTACGATGCTCCACTCCTGATGTCTGACAGATAAAAAGTAACATGTGTGTTGACTAGAGGAAGTGGTTATAAGGCATTTCTGAGAAATGGTGAATGCACTGCCTACAGCGATGTATAAAGTGATTTAAAATTTTAATTGAAAACATTTTGACTCCATATGACTAAAACATGTCTGAAAGGGTCTACTGGGACGCTCTGGGAGTGACTGTGGTTGTCTGTGCATTTAAATATTTCACTTAGGTCATAACATTGGATGATGGTGGCACAGCAATTTCCTCTTAACATCTCTGAACATTTCTCATTTGAAATTAGAGCATTTTACAGATATTTTGGGTGTAATTTTTGGTTGATTTATTTGTTTGGATGGAAACACTGTGAACATACAACAAAGCGTTTGAATGTTGATGGCAATATTGCATTTATTTATGCCAAAAGCTTTTGCACATTTCATATCAAACGTAGGTGTTTCTAACACAACTGAATAGCTTTGGAAGAGAGTAGACGTGTCAGCAGGAGTACCTCACTGATACCTTTATACATAGTTGTCGCAGCAATTATATTGGAGGGAGACGTGTGCCCCCACATTTAAAAATTATTCATTTGGACCCCCCCCACATTTATCATGAAACATATTAGGCCAACCAGTGTTGGTTCTATTGGGTTGCCAAAGAATCCATTCCACTTAATCAATAGGAGAATACCCATACCACTGAAAGTCCACTCTAGGTTTTCTTGGTTACCTACAACAACTCACAGCACGCAAGCATAAGTGACTGAAGTGAAGCGTCAGTGCAGGCTGCTCAAAAACTGGAGGAGGAACGTCAGCCCCACTGCCATCTCACAATGTCCAGCTTTTGCTAAAATCTTATTCTTTGGTTACATGGCCTTAAAATTAGCCCAGGGCCAAGTTAAATTGATGTTAAATTCAACTAAACAATGAAAAATTAGGAGGAAGCTTTGTCTTGTTTACTAAGTTACTGTAGTATAGATTGGTGTTCTTTGGCTGACAATCAGTTCTTTGCAATATCTACTCCCTCCCAAGACACATTGGACATCAGGAGATTCTTTACAAAGAAGCAGAAAGTAAGTCACAATTTCCCCACAGGACAGTTTATTTTCCTGTGGAAAGGTTAGCGCAGTTAGCTAACTAGTCACGGTTAGAAGATCCATCAGATAGCTTAATGTTAGCTATGATTTCTTCAAAAATTTAACGATGACGTAAGAACTATCATAGATTTGTTTTCCAACTATCATAGATTTGTATTGTAAGACCAAGAATGAGGCCAAGTCCACTCTGATGATATTTATTGATTGCCTGTTGAGATTTGAAAATCTGAATACTTCTGTAATTTACTAGCGTCAGCTACGCCTAGTATGGTGCACAGAGTGCCATCTGCTGGTATTCTTATTATCAGCAAGTACAAAATAATCACATCCAAAAGGTTTATTGGGAGTTTAATATATATAAGTGGTGAATCTGTCTCTGAAATGGTCATTGAGTCAAGTGTTTACTTCTGTAGGTAAAAGTAAGTGTCTAACAACATGTTAAAATGCACCAGAAAGAAGGAAATGGCCTCAACATCATTAAAATTTTTATGGAAAAGGACCTCCAGACCTTCCGCCACTGTGTCCCCTTTACCACAACAAATGCTGCTGACGCCTCTGCCTTTTTCAGTCTGGGACTTGAACCGGTGACGTTTAGATCACAGGGCCAACTTCCTAACCTTTACACTGCAAACAGCACGAATTGTAGCAGTAACATAAGACTGTATAGAAACAGTGTAAAACAGAAATAAACGTACACTTCAAAAAAAAGAAGAATAAAAACATTTTAAAAAGATATAAATTAAGGAAAAGAAATTCCTTCATTTACAGAACCTTGGAATGCTGTTACTTTCCCCCCACCACCACTTTGGCCGTCTCCTATTTCTCCCTATACCACAGAAATTCCCATGTAGGAATTTCCCTGGGTGCTCTCCGTCTCCCGCTCTTCAACTCCTCCCCAAATAACTCCAGGGGCTTTTATAGGTAAACATAAAGCTCTTTGGAGTGGAACTCTTGTTATGAATTCCTGCTGTCACACTCGCCCTGCCAAAACTCCCCTCCTTGTCTAGCTTGGGTTGTGTGCTTCCCCATCCACCCCCTCCCCACCCCTGCCAACCAAATCTTCACCTGGTTTTTGTGCTTCAGTCATTTCAAACTAATCAGTGGCGGTGAGAGAATCCACCTCCATACTTTATTTATCTTCATTTAAGCGTAGAACCACCCTTTCAGAAAAAAGGCTGTTTCTGAGCCAGGATCAGGGTGGTCTGTTATACCTGCAGATTTTATTTTGAGAACAGAACAGAGGAATATTTGCTCACCATATAAAGTTAAAATGAGATTTTACCGCAGTGTGTTAGCGGGAAATGGGACTGTAATCCATATGAGCAATAATGGATAATAATTTTTGGGTATAAATCATTACCCACAAGCTAAACTGGAGCGACTAGTAGGCTAAAATGGAGAGCAAGGGTAACACAGACCCAAGGGGCAGTTGGTGGCATAACGGTAGGGTTAGGGATGACAGCACCAATCCACCCTTTCACCTTTAATCTCAAATCATCATCAACCCAACCCCTTACATCTCACCTTTGCCTAAAACGGGTGATTCCGATCTAGTGAGGTGTTCGCCTCTGGATCAAAAGGTAGTGGGTTCAAATCCTTCCTCCAACACTACTATCAGTGGGTCCCTGAGCAAGACCCTTAACCCCAAGTTGCTCTCAAGGAGGTTTTCCCTGAAATTAGGTAAGTGGAAGTTGCTGTGGATAAAAGCATCTGCTAAATTCCGTAAACGTAAATAATAAAGGGATCTTAATATCCAAAAGACGGACTAAAAAGGCATTTGAAATAAAAATGGAGATTGTTTCTCCACTACTTCTCTGCACCACTGAGGTACTCATGAGCAAGGTACCGTATCAGCTGTCCACTTTATGGATGGGTCAAATGTAGAGGTCACATTTGGTTGTTTTGCTCTGTGTTCCCCAAAAAAGTTAAACTTAAAGTCAAAAGACCATTTAAATTCAATTAATAGATGGTTATCATCTCCTGTATTAAAGATTGAGAAAGTCTTATTTTTGTTGTGTATGTGTGGTTTATTGTGGATTGGTTCAGAGACAGCCCCAGGTACTGTGCTGAAAAGTGACTGGAGTGTGTAGGCAGCCACTTTCATTCCTCACAGTTGGGTGCTATGAAAATGAATATGAAACACTGCCCTCGGCTACTGTTTTCCAACTATGCAGCTCATATACTCGACGTTTGGCCCACCAACGTTCTGTTTAAGGGCCCGGATATGAGGAGACTTCATATTCTCACGTGGTTTGGCATTTGCATTTGAAGACCTGAACCCTTGTGCACCTCATTATGGAATCTTTGTGATGTTGTTCTGATTGACAGATTCGGGGGAAATCACCAGCATGAGGCTTTCTGAAGACTTGTAAATGAGGCTCAGTGCTGGCGGGTTCAGATGCAGCAGCGGAATGGCTTTATGATGAGGCCCTCTAGTGGTGGGAAGACAGTATTGTCATTATTTAGTGAAATGGCCAGGACACATCATTGCGCCTCATTCATCGATATCTTTTCAAGTTTCTTCTTCAATTATGTTAATAAGAAATTTGTTTGTTAAATTCTTTACAACTTTCATTTCAAAACTGCGGCGAAAATGAGAGCTTGAGCTGTGTATCCACAAAGGCGGCAGTGACAACAAAAGCCTGAGAGTCAAGAGAGAAGCAGAGGAAACTGTAAAGAAAAGGCCAAAAGACCCATACTTTGCTTGACTGCACAAATAATTTATTTGAAACTTTTTGAGAATATATTTTCTTAAATTCAGTGGGATGCTGCCTCTCGAGGTGGCGAGTTCGAGTCCTACCTCCAGCACTACTATACTAGTTCGTCAAGAGCTTGTGTCTTAAAAGTCCAACGGTTTCTACAGGCAGCGTATACGTTGAGCAGACACATTTCCATGAGAGTAAAAAACGTTTAAAAAGTTCTGATAAGAGAATGCAATTTTCTTGACACATATGAATAACACCTCTTTGTTTTGCAGTTTAACGTTAAACACAGTTTTCCTCACTTTTTTGCTAGTGTTTCTTGTTGTTGTCACATAACTTCCTGTTCAGTTTTTACAAATTAACTTTACATGTCAGTTACCAGAAGTATAGAAATGATGTATTCTCTAAGATCATGCCACAATGGATATTGAAATCTTAATTCTATAATTAATAAATAAATGTCTGTAAGAGAAGAAGAATCAAAGGAGAAAGTGCTCAGTCGTGGTAGTAATCTGCTCCCCCTAGACGCATCTCTGATGATCTAGTCCCTCAATGTTGCTTCAACAACTCACCACATATTATGAATTTAATTATACTAAATATGTGCCAGACTATTGTCTAATCTCATTTTATATGTGATATACTGTATAATAATATTATGAGAATGTGACACTGACAATGTTTTTAGAGACTGTTGTTTCTTCCCTCGTCAGGAGAGGGCAGTAGAATGATGCCCCAATCTAATATGTCGAGGCAAGCTGTACAGTTTTGTTTGGTGAAATCTTCAGGTGAAGTCATACCAGCCATCACATAATCAGATAAAACTGTTTGCCACCCAACCTGTTGAGGTAGAAGCGCCACATTTTCGCACACACTCTTCATTTTCACCAGCACTATGAGCATGTGGGTGGCGGTGTTCTAGTTGTTAGGAGACTCGCCTCCAGACCAAGATGTCCGATGGGAACGAATCCTACGTCCAGCACTACCATCACTGGGTCTTTGAGCAAGACCCTTAACCCCAAGTTGGGGGTCAAGACCCCAAACTCTCCCTGAAATTTTTAGGTTATGATCAGAAGGTCGCCAGTACAAATCCCAGGATTGGTAAAGGTACTACTGAGGTACTCATGAGCGAGGTACCGTCCCCCAGCACTGCTCCCTGGGTGGGTCGTGGATGGGGATGGGTCAAATGCAGTGGTCACATGTTCCTAGCGTTCTTTTGACACATCCTCTGAGCATGTTGTCAGAAATTAACGTGACGCGTGTGCGAGTTGCAGTATCAGCTAAAATTGGGGCGCCAGCATTGTTGTTTACTATCAACATGTCTGAATGGTTTCGCCGTCTTTAACTACAGCTTCGTAACATCAGAATGCAAATAATTTTTATTTTTAACATCTTTCTTCCCTCATGTCACATTTTCTCATGACGATATTTTCTTGCACTACCGGCTTCTACTTCTTCCACTTCTTCTGTTACTTTACGGTGGACTGGGCACTTTTATGGTGTACACTTTTAAAAGTATGTGTGCAAGTATAGTCAGTACAGTGCTTGTGTAGCAGCAGCGTTCACAAGCGTATGCATCAAGTAGCGTCAAGTAAAAATCCTTCCTTAGGTTATTAATTCATTTTAAAACAGCAATTTTCCTTTACAATCAGTATAACCAGGCAGATTGCCTACCAATGCTTGTATTTTCAGCGATATGAACATGAGCTACACTTCCTGCCTTGCAGTACCCTGCTGTTACAGATAAGTGGGAAGAAATCTAGCAAATGATATCTAGCCTCAGGTGTTCCCCTCAGTCCTGCTCCAAGAGATAAAATCCACAATTCCACTATCTATAGGCTTTGCGTGGTATTAATAATCCCCCAGAGCTCAGACCCGACAGCCTGACGGAATCCGTTCTCCGAGTCCGATAAATCAATACATCAGAGACTTGTCTTCCTCCGTCGCACTTTGCTCCCAGCCCTACAATCCATAACCCACAATTTCTTGCATCTATAACCGCACCGATCCCCAGGTGGGGAGAGAGAGATGAGAGGATAGACGGCACTAGAAAGATTGATCTGCAATAAGGGGTTTGTGCTTGCTTTTGTTGTAGGTGGGCTCGCTATAAGTCAGGTTTGAAGAGGAAAAAGAGAGGGATGTGAGAAAACTGCAGTCATGTTTGATTAGGTTTAAGTATCTTCTTTTGAGAGAGCAGGCAGTGAAGTCTGGAACAAAATGTTTGAGGCTCACGACCTTCACAGGGTGATCTGCTAATTCTTTTGGTGACTAATATTTGAGCCACAAATTTATATACGTTATTCATAAATTAAATATGGGCTAGTTGGTAATGTAATGCTTAGGATCGCCGGTTTGCTACCCAGACCTGAAAAGGTACCACTGAGGTACTCTTAAGCAAGGTACCGTCCCCAAGCACAAAATTCTAGGGCTGCAACAACTAATCAATTAAATCTATTAAATTCTATTATTAAGATAAGAAAGCAACTACTGTAATAATGGATGAGTTGTGTCTACGTTATTATACACATACGTACAGTGGCTACTCCCTAATGTGGGGTCAGTAAGCTAACCAAAGCCGCAGTAAAGCAGCATTAAGCTGGACGCCGACCGCCATAAAAGAAGAATAAGAAGGAGACGAGAACCAGCGCCGTGTCTCGCCGTCACTAAAACTGAAGTAATTGTGTAGAAACACGTTTCACGATGTAAACATGTGCTATTTGTTGGAACACGACTCTCTCAGGGAAGTTAATCACTAAAGCGTCCAGTTCAGTCAAATCTTCACATTTATTACAGACAAAATTCATTTATAGCTGATAAACAACAACAACCAGCGTTCTACTCACAATACAGACATTTACTTGATATTTTCAGTGATTATTCCGACGTGTGTCCGCCGTGTTATTGTGACGTAACTCTCATGTGGAACGCCATCTTGCACTAAAATGTAGTTCAATATTTCACTATTTCTTCATTTTCAATTCATCAGAAACCTTTTTGTTTCCATTTTATAATGTTAGAGAGTAAAAACTAAATATAAAAAAATAGAAACACAGTTTGGTTTGTTAAAAATGCTGGAAATGAAGTAGCTTTTTAAATAATCAATTTATTGAAAGAATAATTGACAGATTAATCGATTAACAAAATAATCATTAGATGCAGCCCGACTAAATTCTGTACAGTCAATGAAATAAAGCAGTATCTTTTATAAAGTCTGAGCTAACATTCAAGTCAGATGTAGTATGTGCAGATATTGTAACAGCAGTGGAGAACTAGAGTCTCTGCAATATTTTCAATAATTTGTGCTGATATCATTCAGTGAGAGAGTGTGATCAGTGATATGTACAGCAGTGTTCAATAGTTGCTGCAGGCATTTTAATTTTGTATTAGACACAGGCTTATAATTAAGCAATTCTAAATAAATACATTAAGTCTAAAAGCAGAAATTTCTACCATCAAAAATTTAATAAAATGTATACAAATACAGTAAAGGTCTTTTGAGTTTTGTTTCTATATTCTACATGTATTTTATTCTTATTGTCAGTTTTTATTAGGTTTTTTTACTTTTCTTCAACACAATCTGTTTAACTTCGAATTTCTAAATTGTAATTTTTGATTTGATCATTCAGGGTACATTTCACCACATAGTGTACTTCTATATGACACATCTTGACTTTTGAATCTTGAAATGGCGTCTTTTATATTGAATGACATGATCAAGAAAAAGAAGAATTTTGCACGTTTGCAGACTTGAGGCAGTGACTTCAACTAAATACGTTATGCATTTTTGACCATAAGATTGAGCCTAAAACCCAGCGTTTGGCCCCTGAGCGAGGCCCTTAGCCTTTAGAGAGGTTGTCCCAGCGATTGCTAAATGTTATAAATGTAAATGTAAGATTCTTCAGCACTGGTGAAGCATCAAGCTCGACCTCTCTCCTAAACAAGAGGTCGCCTGCAGCTTAGAATTTCACAGCCCGCATTTTGAGGTCTGAAGACCTCCTCCACTTAGTGGCTGTCGTCCGTGTTTAGCTTCACCGTCACCTTCCTGCAGATAAAGCGCCGAGATGATGGACGCTCCTCCCGGGGGTCGGAGGTGGATGGACGTCTCCTTCTCGCTAAATCCACACGGCCTGCTTTGATCCCAATGCAGCACTCACGCATCGTGACCTCGCAGATAAGATACAACCTCCATTTGCATAATATAAGTATTTGTGGATATTTTTCAGGGGGCTTGTCTGACGCTTTTTAACGCACGCTTCGCTCCCTATCAGGCCGACTCCGACTCCGGCTCCGGCTCTGGCTCTGGCTCCAGCCCTCGTGCATGCCAGCATGAGGAATGAGTTTTCGGAGCGTCAGGTTTAAATTACGACTGGGGAAGAGTCGTGAAAGCACGAAGGACACGGCAGTGCAGATAAAGAAGATCGTCTGGCCCATTACGTCAGGCCCAGCCACGAAGCTCCTAATCCCTAATCTCCAGCCTCTTCCATCACGGGCAGCTCGGAGGCCTCGCTCTTTTCTTCCCCGCATATCAATATTCGACCTCATTTGCCGAGATGCTGCTCATCCAGCTCTAAGATAGTGAGGGCGTGACTCTCTCTCTCCAATGTCTAGACTGTGCCAGAATGTGTTTGCTTTAAAGTCTTACAATGAAATATGTTCTTTACTTTTACTCCTGAAATATTTGTCTGTTCGACTGGCGTCTGAGCGGTGCATTGACCGGTTGGTTTGGTATTTGCGTTGGGGAATTTAGTGTACGTTTGCGTTTAGGACAGCACACTTGGTCTGTGGAAGCTTTTTACTGCCATTGATTTTGGGCTGGGTGATAAAGTGGGGCAGACAGTTTGCCTGATGAAGACAGATATGCACACCCAGACTGAACAAGCATAAAATTCTGGGATTTGTGTGTGTGTGTGTGTCTTGTAAAACTTCTGCATGTCCCCATTAAAGGAAATACTTTTCTTTTTTACCAAAATGTAGCATCTTATTAAAAATGAATATGTGACCCGATCTGCCGTAATGAGCCGGAAGTTGGCGTTCTATTTATTTAGATACGGGCCGATCTCAGGTCCCGGTCTTCAAAATTAATCTCTCAACGTTTCATCATGGAAATAATTGTGAAAATGTACTTAAATGGCTATTTAAGTTGAGTTGCAGCTCTCAAATCTTACAAAAGAATCTCCTTTAAATGCGATTTTCTCGGTTTTTCAGTTGGAAAATGGTGCTGCGATAAAATAATTCAAACGATTGTAACTTGACAACGGTTTAAGATATAGCTTTGACCAAGATATCATTTTAAAGATAATAATAATAATAATAATAATAATATATTGGACCAGTTGCCGCATTTTCCTAGCAGCGTTAAAGGAGACCAATAAGATAAGAGAAAAATGCTTTTAATTGACCAATGAGAAGTGTTCTTGCTGCAGATATTAATGATAGGGTTCTAAGGGCTTGCCTCACTAAAAAGGGCTCTCAAGCGGCTCCTCAGATTGTTTTGTCATTTTACACGTATGTGTAAAATGAGTTACTAATGTACTAACTATACTTTATATCAAATGTTTATTATTTATTTGGCTTATTATTCTCAACATGGTACAGACTGCTACAAAAAATACATACAAAAACAAATACCATGTCAATTTGATAAAAAGATTGTTTTTTTCTGTCTCTTTCTCTCACTGCTTAAGAGATACTGTTTTATTTAATAGACTGTCTGTATAGAATTTTTCATATTGAAACTGTTACTGACCGCATGCACATTCAGTATAAAAGACGACTCCGAGACCATAATTGTAGGCTGAATATCACATCCTAATTGTTTCTCTGTCTACATCTGGTTTAAAGTGTATATTTTAGATCCTATTTATATTTTGTGGCTTATTTGTTCTTTGTTGTTTGCACTCTTAAAACTGGAGCCGCGTCGTCTCATCTCTCTGTGTACTTGTACAGTATGTAACAGAGATGACAATAAAATTTACTTTGACTTAAATAGGTAGATCTTGTCTTTCACCAGGGCCGAGGTCAGGGATCTTGGGCTTGGAAAGTTTGGTGACCACTGGTCTAAAGATAAATATGTTTATGCAATAATTTTAGGGACCGTTAACACGTATGTAGATATTTTTATGAACTCAAATTTTTTAATACGTTTGGGCCTTTTCTTTACACGTAAACAGAGTTTTAGCCTCTCAAATGGATAGGTTTTAAAATGCCCTCTCAAGTGAAGATTTTTCATGTCTAATTGTACAAAAAAGTTCCTAAAACAGTGATGTCTTTAGTTCTACTGTGTGTGTGTGCGCCAGACATGTCGTCTGCTATTCACTGACGGAAAAAAACGTGACAGACAAGTGGTAAACATTTGAATTTGGAATCATTCTGTCTTTTAGTGTGTAAAGAGATTTTTAAAAAGACACATATAAAAATTACGCGCCTATAAAAAAATTTCATGTTGTGTTTGGTGCATTTTTCATACACAATTTTTCCGTATCGCTTTATTTTATTAGTTGGTGAAAATTCACAGCAGAGTTATGGCGCCTCGCAGTATAAAACGACATAAACCCCGTGTTCTTGGAAACATGCCGTGCCTCGGGGGCGAAGCTGCCAGATTAGGAAAGTGTCCCGTAATGTGGAGGTTAATAGAGGATCAAACAGAAAGGTTACTCAGCTAGACTGGAGCTTATTAGAGCCCTGAGGCTGCATTCTTTACAGGTGTTACCACATAAATGGAGCTCCTCGAGTTTAAGTGGTAGCAGAGCCTACGCCTGACGATCCCAGCAACCTGCTATCAGCCGACGCATTCCTGTCAAGAGACGGAGAGAGAAAGAGAGAGGTACATTCACCATACAGACCACAAAAGTAGATAACCTGATCAGGGTCTCCGCACTCGGGTCGGGAAAATGAACCAACTGCACAGTGAGAAAAATATTTGAAGGTTTGAAGAGGTTCTCCATTAGTTGGACACATGTAAAATGTAAATTTTTTATATAATTCCAGGTTGCCGAATACTAGGAATTAAAATGTTTTAACCTTCAGGAAGAATTCTGAAAAAATCTGTGTGTTGCAAAACTTTCACACTTGTCATCTTCACCTCCATAATCCCACTATGTTCATCCATCAAAGGCACCTCGTGTCACGTTTTTCCTGTCCTCGTTCACGCCGGTGTTGATGGGCTTCAGTTTGGCTTTGTTTCACAGACTCCAGGATTTCGCCATGTTGCGATAACAACTATCAACGCAAACTCAATCTGCAAATTCATTACTAACTGTATAATTTTGACCCAATTACCACAATTTTGATAATCATTGTCATTCCGCACAACATCACGTCATTTTCCCGCTCGTCAGTGATCTCACACTTCCTTATTCGTTAGAAGATGCAGGAAGTATGTATGTAGAAGTCGCCTCACATTTACCTTCAAAAATAACTAAATGACTAATGATTAATAAAAATAATAGTGACTTTTTCCCTTATTTTAATTCATTGTTAAGGATGATTATAAAGTGGGTCAAAATCACTCTTTGACTTGCTCCCGCAACTTTATTGCAACAAAACGCCTAACTTTCATCACAATTTTTTAAAGCTGCTGCAAAATCAGGCATTTTATGCCACAACAATCTCAAAAAAGGCCTGTGAAATCCTGTAGGGACTGGTTTTCAGCTTGGTTATTATAAAGTTTTGGTTACAGTAGGTAGCATAATGGTTTCCCTGTGATCGGAAGGTTGCTGGTTGGAATCGGGCCAGTAAAATTGCCACTAGGTACTCATGAGCGAGAACTAATAAGCAAGCACTGCTCCCCACGAGTACCTGGCGGTAGCTACCAGTCAGATTAAACCATACGACCTTCCGATCACTTGGTAATGCTAACACCACCAATTGCAGTAAATGTGTGTTCATCCACCACCATCACCACTAAATACACCACCAAGGCCTTGTCTTTTCAGGAAAGTCACAGAATTCAAGCACCCAGCTGTTCGTCAGTCCCTTTTGCTTGAGGCACTAAGTTGATTTTTCCTCTAAATCCTCACCCTTTACCTTTCTTTCCACATGCTCATGAGCTCAAAGCTCTCCTTTCATACTGAAAACTAAAACCCTGCAGGTCGCAGAGAAAATCAGGCGCTGGAATGTCACAGGGCACAGCCAGTGCAGCGAGACGATGCATATGATAAACTTTATTCGCGTGGCTGAGGCAGAGGTATAGCAAGTTTTTTAAATTAAATGAACAAAGTCTACTTTTATCAACATGAATAAACCCTTTTAGGGATCTGGCAGTGGTGTTGGAGCCTTACTTTCATCTGTGACTTGTGCATTACTTGTCCTGAAGGGACACGTCAGAAGTGATAAGATTTCTGTTTCGTTTTATATGAAGAACACAGACCACCACGTTATGTTGTGTTACGGCAAATATGGTTGGAACTCAAGGCTTTTTTAAGAAGCGAAGCGAGCTGGTGTTAGTACTGGCAAATTCTGCAGTGTGTACGTTTAAACGTCTGCCTCTACGAGAGTGGCATGAGCCCACAGTGCCTCACTATATGATAAGATAAATCAAAAATAGATATATAGTACACAGATAGAGCCGAGGACTCGCTTTTTGCCGCAGGCTTCCTTTTGACGTGTCAAAGAGGCAGTCTGATAAACACAGGCGTACCTGTACCGCAAAGGTTAATTCTGTATGGAAGGAACGCTGGAGATTAGCGTAAGTGTCTCCATACTTGCTGAAAATTAATAAGGTGAGGGTTTGATTCCCTTTTCATCTTTGGCACCGGTTTTACACCCTCTATTTTAGGCCCTTATGACAGCTGCTTACAGCACAGGGGTCTTCACAGAACCCATTTTTCCACTTACAGGACGTTATGGGAGGGCGTGCTGCAACGCATCAATAGCCTTCAAGGTCTGTGAGTCAAGAGATTTTCTAAATAAGGGCATTATTCAAGGAGCAGAAAACGCTGGAACGATTAAGTTCAGGAACTCAGCTGAGGAGCAAAACTTATATTTCTTAATTTGGCAGCGGTGAAGGGCCATATTAATAAATGAATAAGAATAATTTGCTCAATTTTGACCTAACTCAAGGTCAAAAATGGAGGAAACGCAATCAAAAGATAGAGAAAGCAGATCAGAACAGCTCTAATTCAGATAAAAAGAGAAGGGCAGTGTGCAGTTGGTAGCAAAGTGTAACAAAGATAGGGTGATGACTAGGCAGAAGGTGACCGGTCGAATCCAGGACAGTAGGCACCCACCACTGGGGTACTCGCCAATGAAAGTGTTATCACGTCCCAAAGAGCAGCTCCCCAGGTTAGCTGTCCACTGCTCCTTCACGGATACTAGGTCAAATGCAGAGCTCACATTTGGCTGTAGTGCAGTGTGTGCTGTGGTGTGTTCACAATGACACATAATCACTCACTTTCTTTCATTTTCAAAAAGCAGTAAATACATAAATAATCTGTGGACCAAGACGTTGTGGGTTCGAATCCTACCTTTGATGAACCCCAAGTAGCCCCAGGGAGACATTAACATTAAGGTAAAATATCCAGTACAAACTCCAGTACACTTCAAAGATTGATTAAAATTTCTGGACTGGTAAAGGTACCACTGAGGTACTCATCAAGGTACCACTGCTCCTTCATTATGGGTCACATTTGGTCGTGCTGTGCTGTGTTCACAATGACAAATAATCACTTAAATTCACTTAAAAATTAATATAAAGTTTGTTAGGGTTTTTCTGGTCTAAGTGAAACCAATCTAATATACAAATTAGCAGATTCAGATGGAATCTCACGGTGTCTCGTTGAGCACAAACTCCAGACTCAAACCTCATCACAGACACTGATAACATCTCTCGACTAAAACAAATTAACTCCTTTTCCGTTTGGAACTGATTTCCAATTGCACCCCTGAGAGCTGAACACTAATAAAAGCAATAGTTATTACACCTGTGTGAGGAGTAAGGAACAATCAGATAACACCTTCTTAAAATCCAGTGACAATTTTGTAGCAGTGTAATTGGACTTGGTTAACCACAGAACTTCCTGTCAGACAAACATCCGAGCAAATCCTGGAAATTATGTCTTAATTTATCTGCAATTACTGTATTACTCTAGCTATTTCTGTTTACAGGCACTCCCAGCAATTCTTCAACAGCGTCCAAGATCTCCCTGCCCACAGCTGCCACGCTCCCAGCCCCTGATCGCCTGCTGTTTGCCTTGGCACTCCCATGCACAACTGTCTGCTTAAACATCTCTGTGTGAGGCCGAGGTGTGTCTGTGATCCCGTGGTCATAGACGATGGAGCAGGCAGCTGAAGTCCAGACTCAATGCAATTGAAAGTGAACTTCTCGCCTGACGAGGAGGTTTCCGCGAAAAATGTCCAAAAACCAAACATTTTACTGAGTCTATTGCTCCCATGCATACTGAGTTATTTTGCTCAGGGACTTGATCTGACAACTCATTTTCCATTTGGGAGTGATTTCCAATTGCACTCATGCCAACTGAATGCTAATAAAAAAGTTATTAGAGTAACTACTGGATGACTTGGTTCAAAGAACCGCAACCAAGACTAACAGTAAGTAAATCCTGGAAATTATGTCTTAATTGATGTGCAACTGTCTGCTTGACAGGCAGAACGGGGAATATAGCCTGAAGGTGTGTGCGTGAGTCTGTGCTTTCGTGATCGATGGTGGACACTTGACTCTGGAAATCTGGAAAGCCGCGCCAACACTGAAAGGCCCCGCAGCCGACCTGGGGATCAAACCCAAGACCATCCTGATGTGAGATGACAGCACTAAACGCTGTTATATTTAATATATATTCATCTGCAACAGTCTGCTTGACATCACTAATGTGAAGTTGAGGCTGTGTATGCGTGTCTGTGCTTATGATCGATGGCGGGGACGTTAACCAACAATTCGGAAATTCAGTCTCAGTAGGCCGGCACCTGTAAACTTCTCATCCCGAGCATTCCGCAAAACCCCTTCCCGGAAAAACAGATTTTCACTACCAGTCCATTTCAGCCACCGCGTGCAAGATTCTTCGCTCCGGAACCTTGATCTCGAGATCTTTGTCATCCGTTCCTGTCTGCGCGGCAGGCCGTGGTGGGCATCTGCGGGTGTAGTATTGTTTTATTTGATCTGAATGAAGGCGTAGCGCTGGAGGAGGAAACTGGTGTCTGTAAGTGTACGGCGGCAGGGGCTACGTTATTATCTGAAGGAAATGGTTTCCAGACTCCGGCAGGTTTTTGCTGGGGAGAGGCCGAGGTGATTTGCCAACACGTGCTCAGCTCGAGAGGCTCATATATTAATAAAATTCTTGTTTGGCAATTCTCCACCTAATAGCGCCTAGTTCATGGCATATCTGTGTGATTATTTCAACATCAAAATAAATGGTGGTCGGTACTTCTTAAGGTGGTTAGCGTTCAAGTGGAGAGATGCCCTGCTCAAAATGACTGATTGATTGACAACATGCTCATGATTCCTATACACTGCATTTACCAGACATACGACCCAACAATCTACACATTATGCAAACTGGAGCTGCTGAGCATATGATCAAGTGGGGAACAATACACATATTTCTGAATACAATATGAGGTGTCCTTCTAGACACATATTAAAAGTTAATTGTGCTTTTGATCAGTGTGAGAAATATGTTGTCACTGAGAATGTGCTTTGTTGATTGGTGCCCGAGAATACACAAGATTAAAAAAGATTTAAAAGTTAAACACAAGATATATATCTATTTACATTAATATAAACAGATAGTAGAATATGGAATATGGATATTGCAGGACACATTAAAAATTGCAGGGAAATTAGGATAATCTAGAATTAAAACAGACAAATTTAGCAGAGAGTGCAAGAGACCTAGTTATTTATAGAGTTTTGGATCAAACACACTGGACACCTCGTGGATTCTGGAATTCAGGGAATCTTGTAGAGACACAATGGTGGAACTGTAAAGGTAGGATTCGAACCCACATAACCTCTTGGTCCCGTGGGTGGTGTCTAACCTCTAGAACCTACAGACTGCATTAAAAATTAAGTCTCATAGGATTTGAACTGGCCTGTATGTTATTATTGTTTTATTTATCGTTTCATTCGTTTGATTTTAAAGTTTTAAGTTTTAAAAAAATAATTCCACTCAAGATTAAGCATATACAAAATATATTTAAAGCTTGAGTTTTTGAGCTAATTTTTCTTTTAACTTGTTGGACCCCAATTTCATTTTACAGCAGTGGATCAGTTTAAATATAATTTTTCTGCTTTTCTTGGATAGTAATATTTGCTTAATTAAATTCCTTTGTAATGATCAACCCCTATTCTGAATATTATTATATTCCTATTTGCTACTTCATGTAGTACTACTTAATGGTGTCATACATTCTAGCGTCACCAATCATTAGCTCTCGTTCTACGGTTCTCACTGTTCTTTAGGTTTTCCATTTTATTTTTGTACTTGTTTGGTACTGGAAATTATTAGCCATAGAATTTTAATAGTTCTCTTCACTGCTTTAAAAGTATTTGCAAAATATTTTCGTACCTTTATTTAAAATATTATTTTAACTGCCATAATAAAAACCCCATTCGACTGAGGCTTAGTAAAAGCTTCTAAAATATTTGGAAGACAAGCTGCCATGACAATCGCTCATTATCATGACAAACAATTTCTCAGCACCAGTGGAAGCTGGAATGTGGCTTTTTGAACTGAAACCTCGGTTGTGCAAGCTTAAACAATGAGACACAAGTCACACAAATAGCCATGGTACTCTCTGCTCAAAAACTCAGGAGTTGGCGTTGAGGCTGAGGCTGGGGCCCCGAGAGAGATGTGAGTCTGTGCCAAATGGGTGAAGAGCAGCATAGGCGAGAACTCAGGCTTGATACAGTCTTCAGCATTAATTAGCACTTTAAGATTGAGACAACTTAGATTGCCTAAACCTGAGGAAGACATGCAGCAAATGTGACTGAAATTTATTCCAGTTAAATGTGTAAGTTTTGTTCATTCTTTGATTAGTTTATTGTCATGGTGTCATATTCAGGAAGATGAATTAAAGAAATATTTTAATCTCGCTTATTGAACAACAAAAACAGTCCTTGATTCCTTTAAAAGTGACATGCACACACACACACACACACACATACACACACACACATACACACACACACACACACACACACATACACACACACACACATACACACACACACACACATCAGCCCATGCTTATACAGTAGTGAGGACTCTGGCTTCTATATTACTGTATCTAAATAATACTACATATTGGCTTTGATATAATGGCAAAAGCTAATCTTTCTACACTTTTAGTTTTGCAAATAAACTAGTATTTTTTTGTAAAAAGCAGTTTAACAGACGTGAGGACCACTAAAAAAGTCCTCACTTCCCAAAAATATCCTCCTCTGTAGTTAAAAGCTCATTTTGGTTCTACTCCTTAAAGTATAGTACAAAACACACTTCTCATCTTGATTCATAGACTCCCATAATGACTAGGTGTATATAATTCTACAGCTAATCCTAACCTAACCTCAGTAACCAAAAGCACTTCTTTTATCTTTTTAGTTTCTCCAAATAAAACATGTATATTTTTCTATAAAAGTAATTTTCCTCATGAAACCTCTCAAACAGACATTTATTGATTGATTGAGTTGATTAAAAGTTCTTAGTTAACAAACTGATAATAAGTTAAAAACCAATAAACTAAATTCTTATTGAACAATTCTTCACTTGTAATTTATTTATTTATATAATACATTCATTATTTGTATCAATGTAAATTCATATTTTTATTTATTTATTTATTTATTTATTTATTTATTTGTTGTTATTTATTTATTTATGTTTGTTTGTGTATATAATTTAAAAGGGATGCTAAGTTATTTAACCCATTTAATAACACTAAATAACAATCAATCAATAAATAATGAATATAATTATTAATTTTACTTAATTAATTAATATATTTATTGTTTTTATAAAAATTTACATTTCATTTTTATTTGTTTTAATAGATATTATTCATTATTTAATTTAAATTATTTATTTAATTTATTTGTGTCTTTGACAGGTTTTTGACCTTCAAACACAGAATGCTGAGCTCGTCATTGAATTCAGAATAGGGCTAGGTGAATGTTGCCTTGCCAACTTACAATCATGTTCTATATCCTCTCATCTCCATTTCTTTTCTTTAGCTGGTCATGTTGCTCCTCTCGGGGTTTGATGGGGCCGCTCACCTCTCCAGAACCTGCATCTATTGTAATTCACTTGCCCCGAGCTGCAGTGCCACTAACGCTTGCCCCGGGCAGGCTGGTGACACTAGAGTCCTGCAAGAGAGAAATCATACACTTCTTATTTTAACATTACAGTAATGTAAACGGTTTATGCATATTCAGGCTTTCTACGAACAACATTTCCAATTCAGTCATTTTTCGAAGCTCAAATAACTCAAATGCTCAAATTAACGAAAATTCGTGATCTGAAATTCATTACCGTGCAATTTTGATCAATTACCACAACTTTTCCACAAAATTGAACCATACGTCAGCGTTCTCACTTCCTTGTTACCTTTAGAAGATGCAGGAAATGTGTGATAAAAATGCTTCACATTTACCTTCAAAAATAACTAAAATAACTAGTCAATTTTAGTTCATTGTTAAAGAATCATTATAAAGGGGGACAAAATCACAGATTTTTCCACAACACAGCTTCAGCTCCATAAACTTTATTGCAACAAAACATCTTCTTTCATCACATTTTTTTTTTTTTAAGCTGTGATCGTCAACAATCCATTAGATATAGAATGACCATGATAAATAACATTTGAAACAAAAGTAGTCTTTAATGATTCAAACACACAGTTTGCTTTCAATTTCTCTAGAAGTTCACTCTCTTATACTATGTACACTAATGCTGACTAAAGTTAGTCAGGAAATACCAGCAGGCTGTATGTGAACACCACGTAGCCATAAATTATGAAGAAGGTATTAAGAAGGTCAAATAAGATACACATTAGACACACACACACCTCTTCTATTACCATTTTTGCAGCCTACTTGCATTAGTAGCATAACGGTTGGGGGTGCTTCCATGATCGGTGTTAGCTCAACTGAATAGCAAAAATTTTCCACTAAGGTACTCATGAGCAAGTACCGTCCCCAAACACTGCTCCCCATCAGCTATCCACTGCTCCTTTATGGGTGGAATGTCAAATGCAGAGGTCAAATGCAGAGTGGTTGTGGTGTGTTCACAAGGACAAATAAACTTTTAGTTTTTCAAATAAGACATTTCTTTTAACATCTTTACATTTTTGCTCATTGGCCGAAGTCCTGATAAAGCCATAAGAAAAGGAGAAAAATGTTTTTAGGGGACAATCCGATCCTTCATATAAATACATGAACTTACACACACAGGGTCCCAGCATTGACGAAATTGACTGAAGGTATGCTGGTGAGTTTGGCACGAGGTGTTCGGCGGGCGGAGGGTGGAGCACTTTAAAATCATTCCATCTATAAATGGACGTTACTAGTATGTGACTGGCCTAGGGCATGAATGTAATAATGGAATAATTATTTCAAACATTTTGCACTAGAAAGGCCAAATTCCGGAAAGCCTCGGAGCACGACCCACTCTTTCAGCTGAAGTTAATCTCACACTTCACCCAAGGATTAGAATCAATATTAGAAGATTCTTTTTACAGTGCCTTTAACAACGCTTCCAGAGCTCATGGGAGGATTAGAACCTCACACTGACGATGAAACATTATTTAATGATGTTTTTAATAAATAAAATTTCTACCAATTTGTTGTTGTTATTATTATTATTATTGTTATTATTGTTATTGTTATTGTTATTGTTATTATTATATGTTTAAATATAACATAATATTTATTTAAATAATTCGACAAATAACGTTTCATTAGTTTTATATATAATAAATAAATATTATAAATAAATAAATTACTTAATAATGTGATTGTGGATGAAAAAAGTAAAGTACAGTTATTTTCTAATTTGTATATCAGGTTCATTATTTTTCTCAATTAGGTTTTGTTTTGGTTAAGCAATAAAAACTAGGATCTAGAAATCTTTAAAACTGTAAATAACCAATGTTTCACTTGTTCTATGCCGAAAGACTTTAACATAAATTAAGGATCTTAAAAAAATGAATTTACAAATGAATTTTTTATTTTTATTTTTAAGTGGGTGCAATAAATTTTTATTCAATATTTGTACAATGGTAATCTATGATCTTAAATTTCCTGATAATTTATATTTAATTTTATTTTTACTCCATAAATTATATTGTAATCTGAAATAAAGTAAAGCCATAAATTGAAGTAATCCAAGCATATTAAAATATGCATATGACATTGATTTTGCATAAAAGTAAATAAATTATAGAATTTATTATTTTTTGAAGCGTACAATCAACTGACATGATTTCATAACAAGGTAATTTCTGCCTCTCCATCAGACTAACAATCAGAACCGGATGAAGACACAAGCTTGACCCCCTCATGGATTTAGGCTATTTTTCTTCTGAAACACACACACACATAGTCTGAAGCGTTCCTCAGAAGGTACACGTCCAGAGAGCGGCCTCTGACTGAATCCGTTTAGCTGCTGCTGTTGGTTTGTTCTGCTCTGGTTATGGCTGTTGATGGCACAATCCTGAAGAGTACTTATTAGTGTAATCAAAAGCATGTTCCTGGACCGTAAGCGGTGATTTATCAGGATCACTGATTAAAGAACTAGCTTTGAAATGGCTGGGGATGACTAATGGTTGCAGTGGTTGCCAAACTGGTTCCCAAACCTTCCCCAAGTTCTGCTCACTAGGTGCTGCCAAAAGCTGCCCACTGGTCACTTTTCGTGGAGGTGCACTGTGCTGTGGTCACAATGGCAAATCAGTTAAAACAGGGCCTAGAAGAAACAGTTTGGTAACCTTCACACCAGCAAGACAAGATTTCCCAGAGTACTCAGGAGACACAAGATTGTCAGTCGTTGCTCCTCCTGTCCCTCGTCTACCAATCATCTGTGACAAATGACATGGCAGATGTGTTCTCTCCCCAAACAAGGGCCGAGACGGCCGGTCCGGAGAGGCTCGCTGCTCTGGAGCCATCTCCATATGAGAGCTTTTTCTTGGCAGTGGCAGAAAACATATGAAGGTGCTTAGAGAGGAGACCTTTGCCTTTACATAAGCGAGTGGTGGGGGTTGAATCGTGTTATGAACAGCAGGAGATGGACGTTAGGTTGGGTTCGGTCCAGGACAGCATTATTATTCATGTTTTCGTTTGATTCGGTGGACCATGTAAGAGCGATGCAGATGTGAGATTTAGGCTCTGTCCACACGCGAGTCTGAATCAGGCTTTTTTTGGGCATGTGTGGCATCAGGTGAGCGCGGACTGAACGCTGACCATTAGAGGGAATCAGAGCGTCCATACGGGGTGTTTGTGACGACCGGTCGGCGAGCGTCACGGATGGCCAGAATAAACACTGCATGCAGCGTTTTCTTGGAGTCAACTTCTGCTGAAATCCTGATGAATTCAAAGAAAATGTTGCTATTGCGTTTACACTAAATTTGTCTGATTTGAGATTAGAATTTTATCGCATGAATAAAATTGGCTAATTGGGTTTACTTCAATTCTACTGCTGTGTAATACTACACCATTTTAAGGTATGTAACTTTCTTAACAATACTCTTACAAAAAAATGGTTTACAAAGCAAGGGGCAGCTGATACTTATTCTTATGGTCGGAAGAACATCGGTTAAAAACCAGGATCGGTAAAGTAATCATAAATTGCTCATGAGGTGCTCAGGTACTATGTAAACACTGCTGCCACTGCTCCTTCATGGATACAGGTCAAATCTGACTCACATTTCATTGTAGTACACTGTATTGCTGTGCTGTTTGTGAATGTGTTCTGTGGCAAATATAATCACTCCCACATGCTGAGCAGTTGCCATTAACTTTTTGGCAGCGTTGCCACAAATCTGCAGCAAGGTGATATTTTCACATGCAATTTAGGTTTGTGGTAAAGCTTGTGGTGGACTTCTAGCAAACTTTGTGGAAAACTTGTGCACCTGGCAAATTTGCCGCAAAGAGTTCTACAAGTTTGACATTACTAACCAAATTCATCCGTCCATTCATTATCAAACCCATAATCGCTGGGGTCACGGGAACTGGGCCTTGACCTCAAAACAGGGAATCAACCCTGAGCAGGCGCCAACACACCGCAGGGCACACACTCACACAATCACCGCTCTTGTTTCACGCCAATTTAGAGTGGCAAATAAAGCTATATCTGCATGCTTTAGGCTGTGGAGAAAACGAATTAATGGAGAAACCCATGTGAACCACCGGGAAACATGCAAACTCCAAAAGACCCTACAACCGACGAACGCCGAACTCAGGACCTTCTCACTAACCACTCTTTAATAGCAAACTTGTAGCAACATATTCTGTAAACTCCACTGTTTGCTAAAATTAACCACACGTTTTTTTGGCAAACATTTTGTTTTTGTGAGGGTAATTTAAGCAAAAACACAAAGAAAATATTGGTCAAGTTTTCTGTAATTCCATGCCCAGCAAACCACTGAAGTCTGCCTTCATCCTTGTGGATAAAAGCTTCATCAGAAGGATTTGTTTAGGTGGTTGTGTTCCAAGAATTCCACTTCTAATTAGGTTTCTTTTATTGTAGCATAATGTACAGCTCTTGTTGAAAATAAAACTTGACCTGAAGTATCGAACTTTGACTCCGTCTGGGTGTCATCACTCCACCTCTGCCACAAAAGCCAGGCGTCCGGTCTTAGTGCTCCAGTGACAAAGTGAGCAAATATTTTCCAACACTACAAGACAAACACAGCCAATATTTAGTCAGTTTCCTCCAGGGTGTGCATTAACACACCTCCGTCCCATTAGTCAGCG
This sequence comes from Distichodus sexfasciatus, assembly GCA_032718565.1. NCBI lineage: Eukaryota > Metazoa > Chordata > Actinopteri > Characiformes > Distichodontidae > Distichodus > Distichodus sexfasciatus. The sequence continues at coordinate 3,021,059 of JAVGVS010000030.1, read as the reverse complement.
ACTAATTAGCCTGGCTAGAGCCGGAGAAACAGAAAATGGCATTTTCAGAATTCTGGGGCGACGAATATAAACCTTACTTTAAACTGTTCCCAAACCTGACTCGGCCTGGGGCGTTAAAATTGGGAGGAAGCGGTAGTCCGCGACCCTTTCACTTCCCCTTTATTAGCACTGTGTTTGAAGAGTTTACCTATGACCCAGAAGGCATTTGTTAAATTCTCTCTAGCGCTCTCTCAATAGCCGACTCCTCATTAATCTTAGTTTGATGCTTTCATGAGTTTGCTTCATGAAGCTTGTTTTGAACCTCGTTGGGAATTCGTTAACAAATGGCGCTGCTAAGCGCAGCCCGTGATGTGATGTAATGAAGATTGTCATGCACCATTAGGGTGGGAGATCTCGATGCACATCGCTGTGCATGTGGGATGACGATAATAGGAATAATGCTTTAAGGTGCTGTGCAGCGTTCAACTCAATGACCACAACTGTATGTGCGATTTTTGAGGGGCAGCATAAACAGGAGGCACAGCATCCATACAGGTCTGTCAATTCACAAATAAGGCCATATACTCTGATTTTTGGCTGACTTCATGAGACCTACTTCATTCTGTTTATTTAATTGTAATTCTAATAATGCGGTTTGTCTCGCTAAACTACTTGCTTACGTGTGCACTTTCATAGGAGATCAAGGCAAGCGTCTCACTACCGCTCGCTCTTCTCACGCTCTCCCAACATTTCCTCAATCGTATTTCTCCCCTCCCTTTTTTATGAGTAGATTGAGGTATTTGAAATTCAACAACCTGGCTCCCGACCAGTCCTGGGAAAACATCAACTGGCGCGGGCCTGAAGGTCACTCAGGATGAAAACGGGAAGGCGATGTAGCGTCTTTGGTGGCTGCAGAAAGCTCAACGCAACTCCGAAACAACAAACAAGCAACAAAGCAACAAAACATTGATTGAGTTGATACAATAACACAAAAACACTGCAAATCTGAAGCGGCTGAAAACACTTTCATCAACGACAACACGTTCTAAGACACACAGCATATACACAAACACACGCTGAAACACACTACAAGCGCCACAACACAGCACAAATTGAGACACCAGCGCCGATATGACAGCTTCAATGCAAATGTGACACAACACAATACCAAATGTAACACAAAAACAATGCAAATGTGAGCCAAACACAATGCAAATGTAACACAATGCGAATGTGACACAACACAACACTAATGTGACACAATGCAAATGTGACACAACACAATACAAATATAACACTAACAGAAATGTGAGACAACACAATGCAAATGTGACACAACACAACGCAAAATGTGACACAATATCACACACAACGCAAATGTGACTTAGCACAGTGCAAATGTGACACAACGTAACACAAATATGACACGACACTACACAAAGTGAGACCTGGCACAATGCAAATGTGACACAACACAATACAAATCTTGACACAACACTACAAGTGAATACGACACAATGCCAAATGTGACACAACACCACACAACACAAGTGAGAGACCCGACACAATACCAAATGTGGCATGCCACAACACAAATGGGACACAACACAACGCCAATGCAAATGTGACGTGCCACAAGCACAAATGGGACTGGCACAGCATGATACCAAATGTGATGTACCTAGCACAAATGGGACACAACACAGCATAATGCTTAGAAACAAGCAGCAGATTTTCTACATTTTGGATGCGTTAAGGCAGCTCTCTACGACCACTGTAATAATGTAAGTGGTGGTGTACAGTCACTGTGCAAAGTTTTTGAGCAGGTGTGAAAAATGCCTTAAACAAAGAATGTTTTCCAGAAATATAAATAATGATTGTTTATTTTTATCAATTTACAAAATATGAAGTGAGCGAACAAAAGAAAAATCTAAATCAAATCAATATTTGGTGTTACTACCTTCTACCTTCAAACCAGCATCAATTCTTATAGGTACACTTGCACAACGTCAGGGATTTTGTAGGATTATAGTCATTATGTTATTTTGTGGGATTATGGGATTATGAATCTGTGGTTGATTCTCCAGGAATGTTGGAACAACCTACCAGCTGAGTTCCTTCAAAAAGGCATGCAGTGTACCTAGAAGGAACTGATACTTTCTTTGGTAAAAGAATGTTGCAAATATTGATTCATTAGACTCTCTTTATTCACTCATTACATTTTGTTGATTTGTCAAAATAAATATTAACACTTCCATTTTTGAAAGCATTCTTTTTTTTTTTACAGCATTTTTCACCTACTATTTACGCAATACTATACAGAAAGAAAATGTTATCAATAATATAAACAACGAAAAAATCCAGATACTTGTCCATCTGGGTATTACTTTATAGCCTACGCTGTGAGTGTCAAATATAGATTAGATCAAAAGTCTGCTCAGCTGCGATTCTAATTCATTCATATAAATTGTCCCGGTTAACAAAACTGTTATTTAGATTTGATTTTACGGCAACTCTTAAATGGCGAAAAGGCACTTTATTAAAAATATAAATAAAATAAGACCAGAATACGGTTGGGTTGAAATAGGCTCATAAGCATGAAGCGTTGCTGCAATGTTTGACCATCATGAAAACTAGGAAATTCTCACTCTAACGGCGCTCCACTCTGTAAGCTGTTAGAAAACTAAGATCCATAAATACAAGCAGCCAGATTTGTTGAACTGATTGGGGAGGTGGCGAGAATTCGCGCGCCATGTGTAGGCCTTTGTTGCTCTTTTGCCGATCAGTTTTCATTATTTTTCTCACTAATTGTGTCATCAGCGGCCAACCGTGTGTGGTGCTGTGGCGTGACACCTCTGCTGAAGCATTGAAAACAACCTGGCTCCAGGACGCCGCGAGGATTCAGCAGGTTTTTAACGCTACCTTACAACAGGTAAGCGCTTAGAGCGTTTCGGCTCAGTGTCAGTTTAGAAAATTTTGACAAAGTCCTGTCTTGTTTCTTCTTATTTTTATTTATATTAATACTTTTCCACAAATCGGTTGTTTGATTGGTAGCGTAACGGTTAGGAAGTTGGCCCGATGGTCAGAGAGTCGCCGGTTCAAGTGCGGACCATAGGAAGTACTCATACTTGATGCTCCTGAGTGCCTGCCCTTTAGCCTGCCCACTGCTCCTTCACGGATGCGAGTTAAAATGGATGGGTGTGTGTTGACACTAACAAATAATCACTCACCTCGTGACATAAATTTACAATCTTCTAAAATTTGATCAAAAAAGTTACATTTAAAAAGTCAGTACCGAAAATGAAAATTTGCTAAATGCACACATAAATGAGTAGCTCTAGGCCAAGACAATAAGTATTCTCAAAAATGGTGGGAACTCAAAAACATTAAAGCAAAAAACTCGTCGTGTGTTTATTTAACTCACACACTTTCTTCTCTTTCCCCTCGGGCCGATGATTTGAGTTCTGCTTTTAGCAGAGTTAGGGTTCTGGACAGCTGACGGCTGATATCGACCTCTAAATCACTTAAACAAATGCGGAGCCTTTGTACAGACGTGTTGTCTCTGGCCGTGCCGTGCGTTTATCCGTGGGCTAATGGTTTTTAATAATTCGCGTTTAAAAGGCCTGCGCAGAGGCATGTCTGGCGTTAGGCGTGACCTCAAACCGCATACGAGCAATAAAAAGCCGCGTGCGCCAGCACTGACGCAATCCGTGATCCCGAACGAAATGCGCCCTGCGTAAGCTTTTTTTAGTGTGAAATACTCATAATACACTCGGGATCAATTTTCCCATCTCTCCACCCCCATTTGGTTTTGCGAAGGCCCATAAATGTCCAGAGTAATAAGAAAGTCTGGTCAGCTCCAGGGATGCAGCTCTGTTCAGCACTGAGCATGTGTTATATATTTATATACTTTCATGTTGGCGTTTGGAGTTTGGGATCTCTTTTTAAGCATAACCCAAATGCAGGGAATTCTCTTGGCTTTCTTTTCCGAGTTTTCATGAGAAGGCACTGAAATGCCGTCAAACATATAAAGCATTTTGCATGGGAGTCCTATCACGGAAATATGCTGGGCTGATACACGACTCGGCTCGTCTAAACATGCGCTTAGCGGTCACGTCTGCTCGAGGACTCAAGAAGCGCAAATGCCGAAGCAGAAGCTCCACATGGCTGATGGGTGGCCACATTTTAAAATATCTGACAAACCCCAGAGCTGGAAAAAGCACAGGAACATAAAGCATCGAATAACAGGTTTGTGATTTATCTCGTGGTCTTTTTACAACAGTTTATACGAAACTTATTTGTTAAAAGCTTCACCCATAGGTCTGTCGCAGGTCTTGCTGGGATTTGTTTCCATGTTGCTCTTGAGCCTTTAAACACATAATATATCCATTTGGGCTAGTTTTAGCTTAGTTCTGTAACTGGAACTCTTCACTGCACAAGCCCTACGAATGAGTTTTAGCAGACATTCAGAGGGGAACAAAGTCTGTACAAACCTGAGGTCCTGTCAGGGAATCTTTCAACCAATGTACTTAAAACAACTTTAAATAGTGGCTTTTAAAGCTACTAATTGCTACTAGATTGCCTTTTGTGTATTCATACTTTTGATATTTTATTTAATTCTGTTATCTATAGATATAACTCTTGAGGATTAAAATCTATTTTTCTGGCCAAGACAAGTGACAGTACAGACCTTAATAACACAGATTTGACAAAACAGCAACAATAAACAACATTCATCTAATGCAAATTACTCACTTGAGGTACCTCAATGGTACCTTTACAGTGGGACTCAAGTACTTAGCCTATCATCAGAAAGAGTTCTGGGGTTTGATCCTGCACTGGTCAACTCTCCTGTACAAATGCTTGGAGATGAGGCAGTGTGGCTGCAGTTTCTACAAGAGTACAAAAATCATAGAATACATGTGCTGAACGTAAATCATAAACTCTGCGTTTTGGTTAGAAAATTAAAATGTGCAATTTTTTTCGCAGGAGTATTCAATAAAACTGTGCAACACTTGCAACAGCAGTCATGTGGAGAATAACAATATTTTAATGGGTGTTAAATGTGTGCCTGTGATCAGCAGCAGTTTAATATGAACATACAGACAATCTATTAAAAATAAATACAGTTTGCAGATACAAATGTAGCATGGATGAGTTCAAAAGTAAACAGTTTAGATTAATGTGAGGCAATTATTGGCTCTTGTGAGCGCTGCCGCGATGTGATAATTAAACCCTGCTGACGTCGTGTAAATTAAACCCTGCTGTAGCCCGCACTTTTTCCTTCGTTCTCCTTTTAATGTTTCCCCCCTATGCTTGCCGTGCTAGTAAGTGAGGTCAGCGTGATGAGAAAAACTTCTGAATGTTCCTTCTCCTCTCGCTCAAATCCGCTGCTAGAGCACGAGAAGCTCAGGGCTCAGGTCCTCCCAGCAAAAACATCCATAAATGATTTCATAAAAGCCTCGGCTCCTCCGTTAAGACCAAAAAGCCGGTTTAGATGGCAGCTGGAGGAAAACAAAAATATAAACAATCAAATGGATGATGGTTAGTGAGAGAATGTGCAATGGAACTTGTTATCTTGGATGAGATGTCAAAATACAGCCGTGAGGGGCCAGAGATTTGTGAAAGCTGCTATGGGACTTAAAGTGCAACAGCTCCAGTTAAAATCCTTGTTAGTTTAGGCGAAACCACAAAAACAAAGTGAAAATAATGTAACCATAGATAGCATATGTAATAATAGATGTATTGTAATATATTACCTTTGATGTAACAATTAGGCGTTAAGCCCTGTCACATCAAGTCACCATGGAAAATCACCACGTCAGGTGTGTGACACCTGACAATGTTGCCAGTATTACTGCGACCACCTGAAGAGTCTGTGTGAAAGCGTCACAGCGGACAAGCGTAAACAATGGTGCAAATATACAATAAATGTTGATATAAAGATCATCATTAAATGATGCTCTTGATTGCAGGAAGTGGTGTTCTGATCTGAAAAGTGGACAGGAAAGGTTAAGATAAAGAATATGTAAATATATGCTGACCCGCCTGTAAACCAGCTAAAATACATGGAAATCTAATTATGAAATAAAAAGCGTCAAAAGTAGTCATAAATATGTAATATGCCATATAGGTTTTAATACGATAAATGGTAGATTATATACTGAGTTTTTCGGATGTAATGTTTGAAATATAATTTCTAACAGGATAAATAAATGAGAATTAGCGTTTATTCACCTTCGTTTCCATTTTCCACGGAAAATACGGAGATTAGCCGTAAACATTGCTTTCTAACGTCTTTGGGATTACTTTATGCAAAAACAACAGGTGATTTTTAGGTATTTATTACGGTTTAGAACTTCTGTTCTATCATTATAAAGTGCATACAGACATTAAGATCATTGTGTATCCGCGGCAGTCCGTCAAATTAAAGGTAGAAAAACTGCGACTTTGGCGGGTGCGCTTTCTGTAATGTGTTGCTTTGTGTCATGTCACATCAAACCTGCTTTGTTTTTGAGTATAAGCGTTTTATCAATCGAACCAGGTTATTTCTCGCCGACATTTTATGTGGTATCTCTCAAAAAAAAAGGAGCTTGAAAGCGCTTCGCTCTAGGAAGTAATTCTGGGGTATTTTTTTTCAGCAGCAAAATTGAAAGGTAGCAGTGTTTAAACATGCTTTTTTCGTGTTGATATACATGCTTTTTATATGCATATCATAAATCGAACCATTTTCAAAAGTATCAGAATTTTTTGTGTGTCATATAACATGACAGGAGAATGTAAGCTTTAATTTGGTATATGACACACAGTCAGGATAATTATGGTTCAAAGAGTCATCAGTGTTGAAAAAATGTGTGTTTTTACATTGAAATTTCTCAAAAACCTGTTTTCTGGGCCTGTAATTTGCCAAATCTTGTACATGGCCTTGGTCAGTATTAAAAGATATCAAAGGTGAAATTTTCAGAAATGTTCTTTAAATTATGTAGAATTATTTTATGTATATAAAACAGAATTTGCCAAAAATGACTTATATATAATATATTTATATTTTATAATATAAATATATATAATATTTTAAAAAAACACTCTCTAGTGTTGTAGTTTCTGGAGAGACAGGCTTATAAAGACCAGTTTTTAAAGTCTCGGCCTTGTCTGAGACTTCGGCAATATTGAGTACTCAGTCTTGTGTCTTGGACTCGGACAAAAGAGGACTCAGGATTTTTATTTGGAGAGCAGCGGAACCTAGCTCTGAGAATATTAATATTAAAACTCCTTTAACTTACAGGAAGCCACACATACCGTCAAAATCAGACTTTCGGCAAGTGGGCCATTATATATGACCAGATCTGCAGTCAAGCGTTCTATTATTTGAATCACAGACGATTATGTTGAAACCCATCACGAAATATAGATTTTTTTGTTTTTTGGAGACCGAATTCAATTTTTGACCTTTTCTATCATATAAGGCCAAAAAAGAAAATACGCTATTTTTAGCAGTGTTTTATCATCGGCCCGTATCTAAACTCAGAAAACCCGACTTCCGACTCGTCTGACAGATACGGGTCATATTCATCTTTGTATGTAAATAAGTTTTGAATGTTCACGTGCACAAAAACTGAAGTAATTGCGTAAAAAGGCATTAATTACGTTATTCATGATGTAAACACCTTTAGCGCTTTCACGACTCTAATATGGAAACGTGCGGCAAAATGTAGTTTCTTCCAGAAATCCAGCAACTCCTTTATAGACCAAAAATGAATTCAAATCAGCTCAAATTACCCAAAACCTCATTTCAATTGATCAGAAAATACTTGCATTTTATATTAAGACAGTAATCAATACGAAGAATAAATACAAGAAAAAAAGCATTATTAATTTATCCAGCAATTTTATTCGTGCCCAGATAGATGCAAATGGATAAGAAGGGTTTCTGCACTAACCTTATACTAGACCTGGGTGTTACCCTGCGGACCTGAATGAGCGTTATGGTACCTGCCGCTTTCATCAACAGGCGTGTGATATTACAGAACACAATCTGTGCTTGTACAACATCACTGAACATCTGGGAACTACAGAGTTTATATCACGCTGACTTGAGCATGGCATCCACAGGCATCTCGCTCCCAAATTCACACGTACGCCCCCCAGCATCAAACAGAAACTCGGCCCTGCCCTCTGTATTGAATCTCACTCCTCTATTCATCTTTAGAAGACTAATTGAAATATACGTCCTGCGCCGTCATCGACAGACCACGAAGCCAGCATCAAAACAAGACAAAGACTGAAATAAAGTTGCTCTTTTATTACGGGGCTGAGGATAACAACACAACTCAGAATGAACTGTAAAAAGCAGCACAGCAACAATAGTAAGCTGATAACAATTAAAGAAGACACTGGGTTGAAGCCTTAATAGGCAACAACGCCATCTTTAACATTTATGAGCGTCCTGCAAACAAACCTGGCATAAATGAGACATAGCGTGGCATGGTATAATATGATAGTGTAACACAACACAAGTGTTAAGTACGACACAACAAATCTGGCATAAATGTGACAACATAATGCACATGTGAAAACACAACATAACGCATGTGTGACACAAAACAACACCAGCGCAGGTGTGAAAACACAACCCAGCACATGTGTGACACAAAACAACACACTGGCACAGGTGTGGCTTACAACCTAATGCGTATGTGACACAAAACCAGCACGCACAATGCAGTGTGAAAACACAACCTAGCATGTGTGACACAAGAAACCTTTTTAAGCGCAGGTGTGAAAACACAACACAACGCATGTGTGACACAAAACAACACACAACACAAGTGTGAAAACACAACACAACGCATGTGTGACACAAAACAACACAATGCAGGTGTGAAAACACAACACAACAAAATGCAAAGCAAATGTGACAACATAATGCACATGTGAAAACACAACATAACGCATGTGTGACACAAAACAACACAGCGCAAGTGTGAAAACACAACACAGCACATGTGACAAAACAACATACAAAGCAAGTGTGAAAACACAACATAACGCATGTGTGACACAAAACAACATACAAAGCAAGTGTGAAAACACAACATAACGCATGTGTGACACAAAACAACACACAACGCGGGTGTGAAAACACAACCTGGCGCCGTGGCGGCAAGCAACATGCAAAGCAAGTGTAGAAACACCGCCCTGGCATGCGTGTGACAAAACAACATACAAAGCAAGTGTGAAAACAACACAACGCACGTGTGACAAAACAACATACAAAGCAAGTGTGAAAACAACACAACGCACGTGTGACAAAACAACACACAACGCAGGTGTGAAAACACAACACAACGCCGTGTGACAGCAACAATGCAAATGTAACATTACATAACACAGAGTTACATAACGCAAGTGTTTCGAGGCGACTATTTTTCTGGAAGTCATGCGCTTTTGGAGAACATGATTTCCAATCAACCAGCATGTGACGTCCCGAAATAAAGTGGAAACACTTAAGAATTGTTGTATTCAGTGTCTGTGATGTTACATGTGTTTGGTATTTTCTGAATTTGTGTAGCATCTTTGTAATTGCAGTTTGTTGTCATTTGCGATTAATATCTTTTGTAGCTTTGCAGCAGGTTTTATTGTGAAGTGTGTTGGACTACAGCCTTCATTCATTTGCTCTACGTTTCCATGCACAGAAAATCGTGTAAACATTTTTTCTGTGTAGAAAACCAAAACATTCTACCTTCAGATCATCGTTCCAACGAATAAATGAATGAATGAGACTCATAAATGCTTGGTGCTGCTCTGCTTGCGTTTGCAAGATGTTATGTAAGTGGAGTGAGAGCGTTCCTACTGCAGACCAGATGGCGGTGCGTTGGAGCTTTTTTCTCTAAGATAAATATTTAGCTTTTCAGCTTGTGATGATATAACGCATGCTAGCGGCTTTAAGTGTGCTTTTATCCGGCTTGTTTTTGTACAGGTGCCTATGTTTCATCTTCCCCTGCTCTTGAAGACCACGGTTATTACTTTTCTCTGAAATTATATAATGAGTGTGTGTTTGTGTAGAGCTTTGCTTCTGGTCATGAAAACCCTTAAGGTTTTTTTGGTTTATTAAAAGTAATTAGAGCAGAAAAGCAAACATGATGAGTGACATTAGTGAGTTGTTCTACACATGCAGTACAAAATCTCACTTAAAACATACCACAGAGCCATTTACAAATACACAAAGATGGTAAATGATGTGATTTCTGCATAATTTTGCATAAATTTTAAAATAAATCATGAGAGTCATTTGCTAGACTTTGTTGTTTTAATCTTGGTCAAGTTTTCAAAACACAGCTTAAATTGGATTGCCAGAACCAGTTTGGTACCAATCCTGACCTCCAAAATTCCACGTATTGGATCCTTAGTTCTGTGTAAAACTTTATACTGCTTTAGCTGCAGGTTGGAGTCTTGAGTCATTCTAAAGGTGTTTAAGCAAATTTGCATCCAGAAGTTAGTGTCAGAGTTGATAACTAAATCCCTTTCCCGTTTCAGGGTAGGAAGCGAGAGCGTTGACTCCGATTTGGCTTGATACACGTATATTCTAGAGAGTACTTTCTGGGATGGAAATTTTAAGAAATTCACAGTTGTAGGTGAGAGCTCTGGGTCTGATTGCTTTGTGTTAAATCGATGTTGTATTATTGATTCATGTTGAATATATTCTAGATATTATTTTTTATCAATGCATACATTTCTACTATTTGAGTCCAAATTAAAATAAGCAGGGTTATCTCAGATGATATGTTCCCAGGCGATCTTATTCCTTAATTGTACTATGTTGTAAAATTTTTCATTTCATATACACACACTTAAGACGCTGATGAGAGCAGGCAGTGTCTAGTTGTGGGCTGATTTCCCTGTATTTAATTAGCGTCCAATAAAATGCCTATAAAATGAGCTGCTTTTGGCCTTACTGGGAAATAACTAAATTTTTGTGCATGATGGCATTCCATATGAGTAGCTAGCACTAACCTGTTATTATTTTGTGCAAATAATGTAGTTAATGCTTTTTCACACAATTACTTGAGTTTTTGACGGTATGTGTTTGGTTTCTGTAAGTTAAAGGGATTCTGAGTTATTAAAACACTAATTAATAAACAACAAAAAATGTCTGCGTTGTTCTCAGTTTTAATGGTAATATTCTCAGAGTTGTGGTCTCGGCTGCTCTCCAGATAAAATCCCAAGTCCTCTTTGTCTGAGTCCGCGGCAAGACAGAACTTTTAATAATATAACTTCAATGCTCGAGAATGATCTCGAGTACTACAACACTATGAGTCATCTCTTTCCTAATGTTAGAGATTATTTCTGGCCTCCTGAAACCATTTTAGTGCAGTTCATAGTGTATAACGGTTTTGGGAGTTAGCCCTGTGATAGATAGGTTGCCCTTTCAAGTCCCGGACCAGTAAAGGTACCAGTGATGCTCATGAACAAGGTACCATCCCCAACACTGCTCAAAATGCCACTCAAAGCTGCCCACTGCTCCTTCACGGATGGGTCAAAAAGTGAGGTCACATTTGGCTATGGTGCACTGTGTGCTGTGGTGTGTTCACAATGACAAATAATCACTTTCTTAAGCATACGCTGCAGGTGGTGTCAAATTAGAGGTTTAGAAAGGCATCTCTCTGCGAGGTTATAAAAAATCGATGCCAGGCCTGATACTCTCCACAATGCCAGTCAGTGCCACACAAGTGGAATGACTCCCCGATAGACTCCCCAGTTTCTTGGAAACATGAAAATTTGGCTTTCCAAGTTCAAAAAGAGTGTATAAGTCAAAAGTGTTTATGTTGAGCAAATAAATGAATAGTGTAGAGACGCAATGATAGCCTAACATTACACTCCGCTCAGTAACTGCATGCGTGTGATCTCCAAGACTAATATTCTGTACTCAGCATCTTGTAAGCCTCGTTATTTTCATAGCGTTTGACAGCAACAAGCCGTTTCTGCATGATGTCATGCTCTTGTCTCATGTAAGGTGTCAAACAGTATTATGGGGAGGCAAATCCCTCGTGACAAATGGCAGCATGTTTCGGAGCATTTACAAAGTCGAGCACACAGCGACCGGCCAACCGGAAATTACCCACAAATGAAGATGGCGGTGAGTCTTATGTCCCCTAATTCATGACACAAACTGATTCTACAGGGGCGGCTTTGTGGCAAAGGCCTGCGATCTGCGACTTTTATGTATCGCTTAATTCACCTCCAAACAACATTTCAGACTGAACTAGTATTGCCATCTGCCTCTGATGAGGTCAAATTACGCAGCATTGTAATGTGGATGGTTGACAAACCTCAGTCTCAGATGGTTGTGTTTTTGGTATCGCTGAGCGCTGGGAGACGAGTAATCAGAAGACAAAGGTGGAATTTTCTCCAGCCGACAGCAGACAGACTGCAGGGGAGCTTATTTTACCATGCTGTAAAATGCTTTGACTTAATCTGGATGTGGGCCGATGCGGCGTAAGATGCCGTGTATCCCGGGGACATGTGGTTTTAAAGGATATGGTAAAGTATGAAGAGCCAGGCGATTCGCAGCTCATCAGGGAATCACCGGATCCATTAAATAACTCACGAGTCACGAATCTGAGGTCTCCATTAACCCAAATCCATCGAGTCCTAACTACACCATGACTAAAATATAAACCCCATCATGTACATACCTCTTATAATCAATTTAAACTCATTACAAGATCAATACAGCCATAGTACAGCTGCTAAAAATGTTCGTTCGTTTGCACCATCACACTCAAATGAGGGATCCTAACAACTCTCTGCCGAGTTGAACTCTCATGGGACTCGTGTCAGTTGAATCAGCAGTGCAGCGTGAAGCGCACACATTCATGAGTAAATCTGTCAGTTAACTTCCTCTAGAGCCAGAAACACACCACTGAATCTGAATCGCTCACATGAGCTGGTTAGCGATATGAGTAGGTTAACAATATGAGTAGGTATGAGTGAATCTGTCGGAACCGAATAAACAGCTCTAGTAGGGTAGAGCAGCGTTTCCAAACCCCGGTCCTCGCGGAACACCGCTCTGCGCAGATGGTATTTCCTGCACCGCCGCCGCCGATCCTGCGCTGCTAATTAGCTAATCGGCCAGGCTGTGCTAATCGAAACAGATCTGCCACCAGCGGCGTTCACAGGGCTTGAGGTAAAGGCAACTTCAGGGTAAACTGTCGATCCCTTCTTTGTCATGTGCAAATTACAGCTGTGACTAACGTCATATTTTTACATTTAATTCAGGTGATGCATTTTTGAGGAAAAAAAAACAAAAAATACAGTCATTTCGATTCAAAATTCATCGTCAAGCAAGTTGCTTTTACAGGGTCATAAAATCCCTTTTTCTTGTCAGTAGCTTAAGTTTTACAACACTTCAGGGTATATGTAATACTCTTTAAAACCATCTTCATGAATTTACACGTGCTGTAATTTCTTCTTGACCAGCAAAATCGTATTTACCATTCTACAGAAACAAGCTGAATCAAGTTTGTCGATTTTCCAATGTTTCATGAAAAATGACTTCCAGAAAGAACATACGAGTGAAAGACAAAATCCAGGAGGATTAGGCTTCTCTGGATGCTGTTATGTTCCGATCCAAAACATGAACACTAACGGACCTTCTTGCCGATTTGTTTTTTATGGGCTGGTGTTTCTGTTGAAAGTGTACCTCATGCTGAGGGTCAGATGAGGTACGTTACCCACATCCTTTGTAAATGTTGTATAGGCTGGCTCTCCGTGGTCTGGAGAGATAAAAAAGTACTGGCAACAATGAAGAACAGTCCTGATCTGAGCAATTACAAACACTAGAAGTAAGAACTAACACATGTTGGCTGCAGAGGCAATTAGCTCCACTACTGTCCATATATCAGTAGAACACGTGGAATGTCACAAGTCACAAACAGCCTACATATGGGCGTTCCAAAAGATTCGAAATATGCAACACAGTCCTCGGAGTGTGGCGATTTGCATAAGTGTAATCCGCCAGGGTTTTCGCGATGTTGCGATCACAACTATTAACGCTAATTCAGCCAGTTCTCTTCAATTAATTGCTACCGTGCAATTTTGACCAATTACCGCAAATTTACCACAATAATTTTGGTGATGCTGTGGTTAGCACTGTCACTTCATATCAAGAAGCTCCTGGGTTCAGTTCCCAGATTGGGCTTTGAGCACTTCTGTGTGGAGTTTGCATGCTCTCCCTGTATTCACATGGGATTTTCTCCGGCTGCTGCGGTTTCCTCCCACCGTCCAAAAGCACACAGTTCAGGTTGATTGGTTACTCTAAACTGGTTTCTTAGGCTTGCATGTGATTGTGTTTGTGTGAGTGTGTTCTCTAAAAGCATTGTTCCACTTGTGTATTCCTCAGGGGGATGGCTCATCTTTTTAAATGTTCTAACAGAGTCATCAACCAAAGCCTCTAGAGTGCAATAATCATCAGACATATTCACACCCACACCATCTGTTTTCAAACTTAGAATATTTACCTTCACCACAGTTAACACACATGGCAGCTGAACCAGACTCTACAAGTTAAATGCATTTACACACTTTTGCCACTTTTTCCATTCATTTCAGAATCTGTGACATTAAGCATTGAGAGAGCGTTGGTGAACAACTGTAGTAGTGGCCCTTAGTAAAAATGTTTGAGGTGGAAGAAGTAAGTCTGACAACATGTTATAGTGCAGTGGTGATGGCATAGTCAAAGATTTGAACTCTAATTTTAACAATGTAAGTTGAAGTTGGAATTTTGATGAAAAACGTATAGCATCCTATGTCATTCATCAATAAAAGACTCAAAGGGCTTGTCTCCGCAATACAGTAAACTGCGTTGAACGATCAAAACTTATCACTTCCAGAGCTCTTTCTCTGCACTAACAGTGCTTCTCTCAGCAAGTTGTTACAAAAAGCGTCGTAGGGCACTTCTGCATTTGTTAATATTTCATGTAAACATTGTAATGTGTTCCTTTGAGGTGGGCAGTTTAGCCGACAAGATTATCTTTACAATGGAGAGAAAGTACATCTTAGCATTAGCAGCAGCGTTTTAAAGGTGCCACTAAGTACCTTTACTGCTTTAGAATCGAACAAGCTATCACAGAGCCAACGCTCTAACTTCTGCGCTCAGGATAAACTTAAAAATTTAGGTTCAATTGATAGATTGGTTTCCATTATCCCAGTGTTACCAATGCAAATCCAGCTGTTTTGGTCATTGTTAGTTTGCATATCACATTGATTCGGTGCATCCCCTAGTTGTTAAGCGTCTAAATCTATACATCCGTCATAACGTCACCGTCTGAAACAGACTGAGGCAAGACGCTAATTAGACTTATTTTAAAAGAATCGGCACGACGAACAAGGCTTCATGTTTAGCCGCACCATCGCTTGACCTGAACTTTAACATGAGCAGAGCAGAGCGAGTTGCTTTGACAGCGGTCAGATCTCAGCGTGTGGCGTTGGCTTTGGGGTGGGGGCAGATCGGGGGTAGAAACCCCCTCCACAGTAGGACTTTTTGGGGTAATAGTGGCTAGTGTCACTAAGCTCCACTTTCTGGGTTTAAACATCAACCTTGGAGGCATGTGTCATGTTGAGCTGCACGAAAGAATTAATCAGGTCTCCTGCCATGTGGAATTGTCTGGTCTTGAGACTACCCAGTTCATGCCATCACGTTTTCTTGCCCTCTTTTCATGCCCGTCTTGTCGTGTTTTTTAGACAAGACAAGCCACATCTCCAACTTTTTTAAACTTATTATTATTTTATATTTTATTTGTTTGGCCTAAACCTGCATTTTTAACCTCTCTGTTGACTGGTAGTTACCTGGGGTCAAAATCTGTCAAAATAAGACCATTGGTTTTTGAAGGCAAGGTAAGTGTCATATGTACTCACAGAATCTGTTGAAGATCTTAACTTGAGCTTACATACCCCTTAATTAGTAGTACTATATTGTATAGTTTAGCACTGTATTGTATAATAAAATATAGTATAGCATAAGTACAGTACAGTATAGTATAGTATAAGTATAGTATAGTATAGTATAGTATAAATATAATAAACCATAGTATAGAATAAATATAATAAGCCATAGTATAGTATAGCATGCAGAACAGTAAAAAGTATAATATGGTACAGTATAATATATGAAAGTACAGTATAATATATAATATAGTATATATAATATAGTATAGCATAGTGTGGCATAACATAATTACAGTACAGTAAAGTATAGTGTAGTACAGTATAGTATAGCATGGCAAAGTACAATATAATATAGTAATAATATAGTATAGTATAATATAATAAAGCATAGTAAATTACAGCATATTACAGTATAGCATAATAAAGTATAGTATGGTATAGTGTAGTATAGTAATGTATGGGAAAGTATACTATAGTATATTTTAGTTTATTTAGTATAGCATAGTATAGTAAAGTGTATTATAGCATAGTACAGTATAGTAGCATAGTACAGTATTATATAGTATAGCATAGTATAATGAGCCCTAACTATAAGCCTAGATTCTCGTTTTTGAGCTCATTTTATAGTAATGGATGAATATTGAGGTTTTCTTAAAATGATCTTCTACTACTACTAAATATATACTTAAATTTTTTTTTACTGGGTCGTATGTGTGTTTCATGTAAATTTACTTTTTTAAGTTGTTGCAGCATGTTAGTTAGGCTTTATAAAGCTGACCATTGACAGTATAAAGCAGTTAAAATGTTACTACACCCTTTAGTATTAAGAAAATATTGCAATATTGCACTATATAGCTTTCTGATCATACCTGCATCTATTCATCCATTCATCCTTTTCTTTCAGAAGTCCTTGATAGTTCATAGCCAATTGATGGCCTTTTTGGAAAAGGAAAATGTTTTAGAGGGCTTTCAATCTGGTTTTAAATCCTTACACAGCACTGAATCAGCACTTTTAAAAGTTTTTAGTGACATATTTTTGGCTACCGACTCTGGTGACTGTGTTGTTCTTGTACTTTTAGATTTGACAGCTGCGTCTGATACAATGGATCCTGCTATTTTACTCTCTCGTTTGGAGCAGTGGGTGGGCATCGGGGGCATGGCACTGGAGTGGTTAGGCTACTTCAGTGGAAGCGAGCGTTTTTGTGTCAGTCTTGAGCTGACCATATGTCTTCCTCCGCTCCTCTCTTGTGTGGTGTCCCACAGGGCTCAGTTTTAGGCCCTCTCCTCTTTTCACTGTATCTACTTCTTGGTTTACACTAGCTTATGGCATTGCATTTCACTTTTTATGCTGATATTATTTGTCAGATCTATGTCCTCTAAAGAAAAGAGACACATCCGCTGTGCAGTCATTACTTCAATGTCTTGAGAACATTAAAGTCTGGATGGCTCTTAAACCTTTAAAATTTAATGATAAAAAGACTGAGGTGATGGTTTTTGGTAAGCCCACTGAGACCACCAATGTGTATTTAGATTCTCTGGCCCAGTATAATAAGCCAATTGTCCGCCTTGAACCTATGGGGTAAGTGGATGCTTTGAATTTTATAAGTTTGACAGATTAAGGCGGTTATTAAATCAAGTCTTTTTTCAGTTAAGGCAGCTGGCCTGAAATAAAGCCAATCAGCACCGGCAGCATTTTTGAGACAGTAATCCCATGCCTTTGTTGCCATTAAGCTGGATTACTGTAATGCACTTTATAAAGGGGTCAGTGCTTCATCAATTAAGCATCTTCAGAGGGTGCAAAATGCTGCAGCTCGCCTTTTAACTGGCACTCTGACGTTTGAGCACATTTACCCTATTCTGGCTTCACTACTGTGCCCATTCGCTTTAAGTTCATTTTAAAATACTTTTTATTTGCTTTAAAGCCCTCGCGGCCCCATCCTATCCGTCAGGCTGCTGCAGCCTTATACACCAACTTGCTCGCTCCAGGTCAGCCTGATCAACTGCTCCTAGGTGTACCCAGGACTCAGCGTAAAGCAGAGATAAATGCTTTTGCTGTATTTCACTCCCAAACTCTGGAGATGATCTGCCATTAGAGATTAGACTGGCCTCTTCCATGCCTGTTTTTTAAATCTGGCTAAACCCATCTTTTCACCCTGGCTTTTGACACCTTGTGAGATGTTTTAATGTATTTTATTGGTTTGTCTGTTTTTCTTTTATTCTTTGTACAGCACTTTGGTCCTGTATTGGTTTGTTTTAAAGTGCTTTATAAATAAAGTTGGATTGGATTGGTTCCATCCTTCTATTTATCTATTCTAGTGGTTCCATCCTTAAACAACTTTCGTTTATCATAGAAATAAGTCGTAATCTTGACAAAAATGTTGCTCCATGTCCTCTCGACCTCCAGTTCTGCTTGGCGCCTGGTGGAGCAGTGTGGGAACCAGTACCTTACTCATAAGGCGTAATGGTACTTTTTGCTGACTTTTCTGATGAGGCCAACTTTCCCTAAGCGTTCGCTACCAACCGCCCTGGAACTGCCCCATTTGAGCCTCAACAATAAATCTTTGATAAATGTGTTTTGGACCTGCTGTAAGCAGGCGTCAGTGTTAAATCACACACTGCTTCACCATACCCCAACTCAGTGTAATTAGCTCTGCGGCTTAGTGGGCAATCAAAACGAGATGTTAAGCGCTTTGAGAGTGACAGGTTTGAATGAAGCTGTTTCTGGAATGTCTGATGATGAAGTGAACTCGGCCACTCACAAGCTTCGGATGAACTGGCCTATTGAATTTCCAGCGCGCTGTGGCACAACATATTAGAGGCCGCTAATTAACCATATAAAAACATGAATAGTGAACTGGCGCGGCTCAACAATAACGCTAGACAAAAACCGGCTGTGAAAATGAAATGTAATGTAATGTTTATACTCATGAACCAGATTTCGCGTAAACAAGTAGACAAAAGCCGTGTAATTAATTTAAATTTGCCTACTCTTAATTTAATATATCCAAATAAAATTAAACTTGGACTTTTGTGAAAATATCTACAAGGATAATTATGTTATAAATTTAATGACGGTAATTCATTATTTATAAATCTACTATTACTCAATTATAGTTGACTAAATGTAATCAAAAGCATTTTTAGTATATCAAATAATTAAATAATTAAGCATATAAAATAAGATATGCTTTGATATGTTTATCGATTGCATTTTGACATAAAAATGGTAATTATTGTTTATTATTAAAATTTTAACATTTAATAATTTAGTTAATTAATTATATTAATTGATAATAATATTTAAGCATATAACACAAACTATTTATATTATAATACATATTATAATAAAGTATATTACAGTGAAAACTACTAATGAATGTACATATTTTATTTTTATCTATTACTTTTAACATTTAAAAACTACTATTACTCCTTGCCTGGTATGGTAAAAATTATATAAAACAATTATATTAAAAGCCATTGTGTAATCTAAAATTCTATATTAGCACATATATATATATATATATATATATATATATATATATATATATATATATATATATATATATATATATATATGCTATCACTTTCTGTAAACAATTATGACCATCATTAGCAGCTCCCAAACTGTGCCTGCTTCTTCTCAGACTGAGCAGTTTTGGCCAAAACACCATAAAATGCCTCATTGTTCTCTTGGGTCTCGGCGTCAGAAGTAATATATGTTCATCCATAAAAGCATATTATATTTTGAATGTTTATTCCCTTAATGCTACCCTTGGTATGTATCAAACAAGCTCCGAAACCCTTCATTACTTTACAGTGCTGGTAACATATCGTCCTAATACGTGGATTTAGCTATTTTCACACAGTTTACGTAAGAGTTCCCAAATCAGTACTTTATTAGAGATAAATGTGGCGGGCAGACGGCTGTAGATTGGCCACAAGGGCACGGCGTCAGGCACTGCGCTTCAGGGAACTGTTTACACATGCCTCCGCAGCGAGAGCGCTCCAGGACTATTCCGGGCCCGTTATCTCGGGTCGAGTCTACGCCAGTTGGCGAACGCCAGACGTGAACTAACCTTTTGAGATCTACGACATTTTTCCCATAGACTAACATGGAACTCAAATTTCTACGCTTTACTGCATGGTTGCTGTTCTTCACAATGTCACCAAATTTGACGTGATTGGAGGGCCCACGAGCCTCTTCGCATATCTGTAACCATCATGACCTGCACTAGTCTTTTTTATCGTTATTTTCTGTCATTTATTTTCCCCGTAGAGCCCATTCGTTTTCTCCCACTAAGAATACATGGAATTTGGGACTCGAACGCTTTCCTTCAAACTTTTTCACATGACAGTCAACACAGTTCTTATGCCACCTCAGACCACCTCACTGAACACACATCTCAATGTGTTTCCACCCGCACTCATCTTTTTATGGCTTTTATCATCCCTTGTTCTTTCCCCATTCAATTGAATGCATTTTAATCAAAGTCTTTCTACTGTCACACTGCAATCACACTGGTGCTTTATTCGGGAAATGCATCTTGCGTTTTTTACTTTGTTGCCATAATTTCATGAGAAATATTTAGTTTTCACTGAAGGCTTTTTCAGAGCTGCTGCCTCACAGCGAGAATGTCCTGGGTTCGATCCCCTGGTCGGCTGTGGGATGTTTCTGTGTGGAGTTTGCATGCTCACCCCGTGTTCGCGCGGGTTTTCTCTGGGTGCTACGGTTTCCTCCCACAGTCCAAAAGCATGCAATTTAGGTTAATTGGCCACTCTAAATTGGCCCCATGAGGTGTGAATGTGATTGTGCGTGTGTGTGCCCTGCAGTGTGTTGGCGCCTGCCAAGGGTTGGTCCCCACCTTGCGCCCGTAGTTTCCGGGATAAGCTCCGGTCCCCCCGTGACCCCGGTTGGGATTAAGCAGTTTGGATAATGAATGAATGAATGAACATCCGGCCAGAGGTTTCGCGGGACGGTGTTTTACCTTATCTGGGGTTCACCTCCTTTAGCTTTCCAAATCAAAACAGCACATTTGTGAATGAAAAGGAGCGAGTGAACAACTCTTGGGCCAAGCGGTGCAGTCCCCATGATCAGAGGGTTGCCAAGTCCCGGACCAGTAAAGTTACCACTGAAGTACTCATGAGCAAGGTACTGTCCCCAAGCACTGCTAAAAATGCTGATCGCTGCTCCTTACATTTGGTTGTGGTGCACGGCGTTCTGTGCTGTGCTGTGTTCACAATAACGAATAAACACACACAAAAAACACACATAAACACACATAAAAAATATGGTTAATGCACAGAATCTTCCAGCAGAACGAACTCAACTCCGCCTTTATCTACAGAACGGATTCTTGAGGAGGAGGAGGAGGGGGAGGGGGAGGGATGTAAAGCGGGTGGGAGGAAGCCTTAATTGGAACTTGACCTCTGACCTCTCATCTTTCACCACGGTACCCTGACTGTTACTGTTTCCCGCTCTGCCAACTGATCCGGGCTCAGAACTCCCCCAAACAAATCCTGACCTTACCCTCTGCAGGAGAAACCGCAGAAGGACTCGCAGAAAAGTCTGGCTCTCGGTTGTCTCCTCCGGTGAAGCAGTCCCTCCATCAGCTCTTTCTTTTCACTTTTGTTTTCCTGAAAATAGCCGAGTGAGGAAGAGGAGGAAAAAAAGGAAAGATGTGGAATTCTCTGTTTGGTATAGAGCAGAATTGGAGCAGAATTTCACAATCTCACATTCCGTGCAGTCTACCGTACACACGGTCCAAAAAACAGGACCGCTCTAGCTTCAAGTATAAACCTTTTGACAATATTTTTTGTATATGTTTTATTCTTACTCTTCAGTTTGTTAATTTATCCAAAGATTTTTTTAACTTAATACGCTGTTAACTTTAGTTTTGGGAGTAACTCATTACAAAAGTAACACAATTACAGCATAAATATAACAATATTATACTTGTTAAATATTTCAGTAACGCATGTTACAACCTGAAATTTAGTTTAGTTTTTATTTTAAAAATTAACCAACACTGCGAGATCTTTGGCACAAGAGAAAAACAGTTTGAGTAAAAGCTATTTCCTACAGACTGTATGTCTACAGTCATTATGTTACACCACATCGCTCTCCACTGGATGTAGAATGAACTGCAGTAAACTACATTACTGAATTTAAAACAGTGAAGGAATTTGTAAAAAAAAAAATTACCCATGCATATTTTTTAAAATACGTTTGCGCCTTTCGTTTACATGTATGCACAGAATCCAAACAAAAGGCCCAAATTTATAGAAAAATATATGCCTGTTTCATCTAAACATTGTAACATTTTCCTTTGAGAACGGTAGTTCAGCCGAGATAAAAAAAAATCTTTACAATGGACAGGAATGGCATCTTGACATTAGCGGCAGCGTTTAGACTAGTTAGCTTCTCCAGCTGCTCCAGATACGCCACCGTTGTTGTTAGTGAGTTCTTGACTGTGTATGTCCCGCTCCTTCCTGGATTTTAATAGGCTAGTAAGAGAGACGTGACATTGACGAGCCCAGCACTGCTCTAAAAGTTGAACGGATTTCAGATTTGCGCTGTGCTAAAGAACCGTCTCCACTTTTATTTCTGATGGCGCTTAGTGCTCTAAAAACACATTTGGTGGCCTCAGGGCCTACCTGCTCCCGGAGTGTTCCGGAGAACTAATACTAAATGAGTTATTATGTAGAAATGACAAGCACATGAGGCTTGAAATTAATCAAGAGTTTGACAGTTAGACTTTGTATGTGGAAGTGTGTGTGGCAGGGTGAAGGGAGAAACTTTAGTAAGCTGTGTGTGTGTGTGTGTATACAGAAGACACGGCCACCACACAAACCTCTGGGTCACCCAGCCTGTAAAATGATCCGTATACTCTGAGAACATCCTCAGCGCTGGGGTCCCACTCTGCCTCACTCTCCCTTTCTCTCCTTCATACACACACACACGCACACACACACACACTCGTACACGCACACACACATTCCTCTCCAGTCACTCTGAGGGGCAGGCACAGAGCGTGCTAGAAGCCGAGAGCAAAGAATCTCATGCAGTTGTTTGGTCACACAGTGAGAGAGAGAGCGAGAGAGAGAGCGAGAGGGAGTGGGAACACCAGAGGAGGTCTGACGACACACTTTGTTCTCTCTCTCTCTCTGTGTTACCTCTTCATGGAAGCCCCGCTATAGATCCTCTTAAACCCCACGCCGCGGTCCACGCAGCAGCTGTCAATGCGCAGCACGTGGGTGGAACTCGGCATGTCCAACCCTTCCAGCCGAAGCCAGACTGGACATCAGAACCTCTCAGAAACCTGAGGAGGAACCGGCCGGACTAGCCATGTTCTCTACAAGTTCCCCAAAGAGATCCCTTACAGATGTACATACCTCTGTAAGTTCTGGGTCAATGGACTTGATTTCAAGATTGTAGTAGAAACCGGAACCAGAATTCCAAAATCTCCAGAAGGAGAGTTGCAACTCCAGCTCCAAACCGCTGACCTTTTGTTAAACGCTATTATGTTCTGCTGGAGACTCATCTGCCGCTCACTGTGTTTGGCGGCTCTGCTGGTGGTGGCCGGTTGCAATGGAAGCGAGCCGAAAAGAGCGACGGTGACAACCACAACAGATGAGGGATCGAGGAGCTCCTCTGGGAAGGCCAACGGTGCAAGCAGCAGTGGAGGAGGTGGAGGTGGAATCAACTCGGCAGGCCGCAAATACCACCGGCTCCAGCACGGACAGTGCACCTACACCTTCATCCTTCCGGAGAGTGACGGAAACGGCAAGGAGCCCTGTCGGGAGAGCAGAGCGGGCGCTCAATACAATACCAACGCGCTCCAGAGGGACGCACCTCCGCCCGAACCCGACCTGCCCAGCCAGAAGATCCAGCAGCTGGAGTATATCATGGAGAACTACACGCAGTGGCTGCAGAAGGTAAGAATCGTGATGTCACGTTATAATTATTTTTAATAAATGGTAACCAGGCTGAGATGAGTCCCCACAAACACGCGGGAGAGGCTGCCGGATGAAAGCAAGCTGTTAACGCTTATGTTGTACGTCATGTTACAACACACGGATACTGGAATATTGGTAAAGTGTAAAACAGATGTGAGTCTGGAAGACGTTAGTTTTAGTCATCATCTGATGAGTCGCTGTTTCAGAACACTTCGGCCCGTCTCTGCTGTTTATATGAGCGTGGGAGTTAATTCTCTGCTCAGTTTTGATCTGGCCTTTGTTGACAGAGGGATATTACATGATGTGTTTGGTTATTGCTTGTGAATACTGCTGACAGAGGATCACTTGTGAACACTGGCCTTTAGAAGCGCTTGCCATGTTTGTGACAGGAAACATAACGCAAACCTCCTTTTTTCCTTGTTAATAGCGTTGTAGTCGAGATTAAAGCTGTCGGAATCCTGATTTATGCCTGGTCCTTGCAATGCTAGCATCCTGCTCCCCGACGCTGGTGGTGGACAGCGTGACGCGTCTCGCTTGAGCGCTGCCCGCTTTCGCAGATGTGTCCAGGTGGACTGCACACGTTGCGTCTGCGCCGGTCAGTACTCAGACACTTTTCTAAACGCTGTCCCTTTAATGACAGGAAGCGAGGGAGAGTCGGGGGACTGTGGCCTTCTGCTAAACTTTCACTTCCTTCACAAAAATAGCCACACTCGCCTCACTTCGGCTGGAACAACTCCTGCCTGCACCAGACTGAAGTGCAGAAAAACACATTTCACCAAATAGACGTTTCTGGCGGCAAAATTGATTTGATTAAACACTTTGATTAATACATCAGCTTAATATAAAATATTGTGTAACAGCAGGACTGTTTCCTTTTTAGAGAAATGGAGATTATATGTGCATGAAACAAAAAACAGTTTACGTCCATTTGAAAGCAATTTGCTCTTTACTTAAAAGCAGTTTACAAGCATTAGTTAGTTACAAGCTTTCAAAGAGGATGGCAGATAAATACTAACATTTATTTCCAAATTTAAGCTTGATTTGATTAAACACTTAAATAGCAATTAAGTTTATATTCATATTAGTCCTGACGTATGAGTGGTGGCTTGTAGATATCAAATATAAAATTTAAATTAGATTAAAAATATCTTCACTAAGATTTGTCTTTTAGAGATATTTAATTTTCATATTTTGGGATAACAATCAGTGACATCAACATTTTAAAGATTTTTAAATGTACTTGTTGGCAACTTTTACCTTTAACTTGTATTTAAAAACAAGAACTTGTTCTCTATCAATTTTGCATTTTCGCAACTTGTTATTTCTCCACATAACGAGGACGCTTTAATGGATCTCATTAATACAGACCCTCCAGGATTTCACAATGTTGCGATCACTGATATTTGGGCAAATTCGGCCAATCCCTGCTAATTCATTACTACCGTGCAATTTTTGATCAATCATTGTCGTTTCCCTCAAAAATGTTGAGTCGCACGTCAACAAACTCACAAAATCACAAATTATTCCGCAACTTTGACTTGCTCCTGAAACTTCATTGAAACAAAACACCTAAAAACAATGCAACTTTCATTGCAATATTTCAGAAGAACTGATTCAAAATCAGCCATTTTTGACCTCAAAAAAGGCCCGTAAAATCCTGGAGGGATTGTATTTCAATTCATTTCCATCTAGCAAAATGAAAATATTCTTTTTTTCCGCAACTTTGACTTGCTTCTGCAGCTTTATTGTAACCAAACGCCTGAACACACTGCATATTATGCATGGAACAAAAACAGTTTACGCCCATTTGAAAGCAATTTGCTCTTTATTGAAGCAGTTTGCATGCATTATGCTTTCAAAAACCTATGGGAGATACATAGTGATGAATAGGCCAGACTTTACAGTGTGTTTGACAAGCAGTGACCAAATAAATTCACGGCATGTGATGAACTGTTTGTAGATACTGTAATTGGCCATAACATCACCACTAATCATCTCTATATTGCAGTGATGGCAGCTTTAATGCTATGCTTCCGACCTTCTCGTTGCGAGGGCCAGATATTTTGTATATGTGCCGAGAACAATGTGTAAACACTGGAGTGCACTGTAGCTGTAGCTTTAAAAGTCAAATTGTTTTATCCTATAATAAGGCACATTTACTGTGGATTAAAAGACATGGTTAGCAGCAGACATGGCATGATACCACTTTTTTATGTACGATACCGATGTCGATATTGTAAATTCGTATCTGTTGATACAATACAAATCTGATAGTCTTTTTTTACAGAAAACAGAAAATAATGCTTTAAAAAATTGAGATTATTCTGTTCTGCTTAAAAGAAATACTTAAATACTGTTTTCCTACTAAAACAATGTAGTAATTACACACCCTTATGTATATACTAAATGATCTCAAACATGACTCCTTTAAGCACAGTGGTGTAATTTAGTGACGCTCCCTAATCCTGCGGCGCTAAAGCATCAGGAACACAGAGATTGTGAGTGAGAGCTGGTGTTGTTGAGGAAATTAAACAGTATAATGGTGTGATGTGCTTTTGGGCTTGTAGTGTGTTGTGTTGCTTGTTCTGCTCATTGTCATATCAATATGTAGGAATTAGTGTGAATGTTGAACAATAAACCAGCTTTACCACAGTCACACTTCACATGCAGAATTCAATTTAATTGAACAGATCGGATCCATACAGTAGATTGAACCAATGAGACCGATACCCGATCCAGCTATCTGAGTTGTTATCGGACAGGTATCTCAACCACGTATCATAGACCTGGGCATTGTCCAGCCCACGGGTCACATCTGGTCTTTTTTCAGTCCTTGGCCAATCCGTCTGGGGACAGCATGAAATAACAAATTAAACATAAAACTGGAACATAACTAGTGTATTTTATGCATATCATTCAATTTATTTATTTATTTTGAAGGTGAAAAAATGCAAAAACGTACATTTGATATTTCTTTTGTTGTTAAAAGAATGTATTGCCAAAAATAAAACTACGTCAAGATATAATATGCCCTGCTCCCCACATTTATAGCTTAACCATAACATCTAGTGTTAACAGTGAGAGCTAATCACAACTAGACAATGGTCTGTTTCTTTAGATGAAGTTCAGTTGAGCAGAGTTGAGTACAGTCTATTGGTTTGGCCCCTCCATGTCAGTTCAAATTTGTCATGAGGCCCCTTGGGAAAATTAATTGCCCACCCCTGACGTTTCAGATCGGTGCCATCGCTAGTTAGAAGGGAATAATGCATTAGCTTTATTTGGCAAATGTTCTGTAATACGTATTTAGTTGTAAAGATGTGTTTGATGGAGCATTTGGGATTATCTCTGAGCTGACTGAGCAATCTCATAACACATTTAAAGGTGGACTCAAGCTTTCCATTAGTGCTTATCAGGCTCACAGTGACTCCGGACAGGATTCTGGACTAATGAGAGACTTTTCCTCAAACGTGGGAGTGTAAGAGCGTTTGCCAACATCGCTAATTCCACAATGCCTGCTCACTGACACAGAGAAACACAGTGAAGACCTTTAGCATTTTTCATATCGTAGATATCTGGCTTAAATCAAACACACACACTTCACTTTACACTTTACTTCACTATACTTTAGAGGACATTCTATACACATAATTGATATTTACAGTGTTTAGCAGACGCTCTTATCCTGACTTCAGTTATTACATTTCAGAGACAGTTTCTCCTGTGCATTTCGGGGTTAAGAGTTTTGTTCAGGGAACCAATGGAGGTAATGCTGGAGGTCGAATTCGAACTCTAGACCTCTTGGTAGAGAGGCGTGAACCTTCATCGGTCTCACGATTTGATTCGATTCAATTACGATTATCATGTCTATGTTACGATACGGTGCGATATCTTCATACATCCATCAATTTTTCTACATTACATTGCATGCAGACTGGGCATGGAGAGCAGACTGAGCAGCAGTAGTTATAGGGGTGCGCATAAAAATCTCTGTCGATTCAAAATTGACTCACGCATTCAAAAAAATTATTCATATCTTTCAACTAACATAATGGCTCTAGTTAACTTTTTCTCTGTCACGAGTTCAGCTGTGCAATCTTATAGATGGTGCAATGTGGAAATCTGCCCAGATACATGAGCATGAAGGAAATGCAGTCAGTATGCTTACATATGCATTACATTTAATAAACTACGTTTGCTTCAGTGTGATTTTATTATTGTTTTGCCACAGTCAAATGGGAAAAGTAACTGAAAACAGCAATCTGGACACATCTATGTATTGAAAAGTGAATCGTTTCTGAATCATGAAGCGATTTTGAATTAAATCGTGATCTCAAGATTTGTAATTGAATCGAATTGTGAGATCTTTTGGAATCGTGCGCCCCTATTAGTTACCACCAGGACGTTCTTTTTAACTAGAACTTTTATGCTGCAGCAAGAATATCACCAAGCAATGTCATTATGATATAATTTAAGTTTTCAACTGATTCTGTCCCAGTAACCACCACTCAGACAAAGCGGTAGTATGCGGCTGTCCACTGTGTGTCCGTGGATGTGTTGCTTTTTAAATATTTGAAAGTGAAAAGTGGGTGATTATTTGTCATTATGAGCACACCACAGCACAACACATAGTGTATCACAACAAAATGTGAGCTGTGCATTTGACCCATCCGTGAAGGGGCAGAGGGCAGCTAACATGGGCAGCACCCGGGGAGCAGTGCTTGGGGATGGCACCTTACTCATGAGTACCTCAGTGGTAACTTTACCAGCCTGGGATTCAAACCGGTGAACTTTTGATCACGGGGTGAACACCCTACCGTTACGCCACCGGCTTATTTGTACTATGTTATTCATAAAGATGCAGAATCATCTACGTCTGCATCGCGATGCATCGATTATGTGATTAAGTTCAACTCCATATCAAAAAACCAAATGAGGACAGCGTTTTGGGCAGAAACACAGACATACACACAATTCCTATGTTCTGTACAATGTCCTTTTGTCCAATTCAAGCTCAACAACCAAAATGCAACTTTTTATGTCTTAAAAACTCCAAAAACTTCCTGATTTTCTTTGTGTGATCCCATGAAACACTGCAGTGTCTTTGTGACACATTAGTTGGCAGTAAGAGTGACATTAGCTCATACGCTCGAATGCACATCTTTGGTGGTGTAAGTGTAAAGTAAACTTAAGTAATTGTTTCATGGGAGCGATTGCACAACTCCGAGCCACATTAGAGGCGAGTGAGATCGTGCTCTGCTAATTCGGTCTAATTGTGCGAGCCGAACATGAGGATGCAGTTAACATATTTCGCTTGACGTACTTAATCACGGAAGATTAAGCGTGCCCTGGTGGGTCTATCTGTCTTCATCAGACAGGGCCCAAGTGCGGCTGTAGGGCCGAGGTGGTCCTTATACTGCTCCATCCCTGACCCGATGAAAGAAGGACAGATAGCGAAGGCGCTGTTGTTGGATGTGCAAAGAGAGAGAGAGAGAGAGAGAGAGAGCTGCGGGGGTCCGTGTCGAGTCAGGTCGGTTCGGAGCATTGCGGATGGATACGTCACCCACCCTGTGGAATTTGGTGAGGAAAAGAAGCGACCCTGATAACACAGCGACCCAGTCAAAGGTGACTTCTGTTTGTTCAGGGATTACAACAGCAGAAGGAATGGCCTGAGACAGAAAGAGGACTGTTGTGGATTAACAGCATCTCTCATCATTTACTTCAGGAAACTGACCACTTATGGACAGAGCTTGCTTGTCCTCCACCCAGCCCAACGACAACGCTCTAAACCTCCTCCAAAATCTGGACTCTTCCAGCCTTCAGGATTCCTTGCAGTCTTGTCATGTCCCCTTTTCTTGTTAAGAGACATGTGAGATGAAGAACTGAAATAAATTAAGATAAATAATATTTACGCATAATTAAATAAAGACTGCTTGCGAGTCCCAAATCTCCAGTCCAAGTCAAGTCTCGAGTCTTTTGGGGGCGAGTCTGAAGTCAAGTCTCGAGTCATTGTTTTTGCGACTTAAGTGCAACTCGAGTCCAAGTCTCTGGTTCATGATGACAAATAATCACTCACACACACTCAATGGGCCTCATTCACTGACCGTTCTTATGAACAAATTAGTTCTTAAACCCCCACTTTTCACAAAGATTCTGGTGTTCACCAATGTTTTCTTATCTGGAATTTGTTCTGAGCTAAGAACAGAATCTACGCACTCAAGACCAGTCGCATGCACATTTGAGTGATGAGAATTTGTTTAAAATAATCGCTTTGTTAATTGTACCGTTGGTAAAATGATAATATTTTAATGTAATCTATTGGTGGACTTTTAAGAGCAGCCTGAAAATAACAAAATATTAATTAAATTAAGTATTCTTTAATTAATCTATAAATATTAATGTATAATTTTGTTGTTCATTATAATTCACTCATTCATTCATTATCCGAACCTCTTAATCCCAACCAGGGTCGCGGGATGGATTGGAACCTATCCCGGGAAGTACTGAGGGATAACTCAGAAACCCTTTAATCAATTATATAAATAATAATAATAATAATAAAAAAATATATATATATATATAGATTGATATATATATTACATCTAATTAATTTAAACAATAAATGTACTAAATAAAAGTATAATGAATTTTTTTATTAATTGCTGTACTAATTAATAGGTAATTAATTCATTTTTAATAACTAAGAACCTCTTTAATCAATTATATAAAGAAATAAATGAATAAATTATATTGAATTAATTAAAACAATAAATGTATTAAATAAAATTCAATAAAAATTCATTCATTCATTCATTATCTGAATCGCTTATTCCCTTTCGGGGTTGCGGGGACCGGAGCCTATCCCGGGAACTACGGGCGCAAGGTAGTGACCAACCCTGGGCAGGCGCCAACACACCGCAGGGCACACACACTCACACACTCTCATTCACATCTTACGGGGCCAATTTCCTCTCTGCACAACAATAGCTTTAAAATGTAACCAGTTCCCTGAGAGAAAAATGACGAAAACCTGAACATTTGGTCAAATCGGGGTTGCAGCACTTCACTTTTAGTGTCGGTCATGTGTTTGCTGGCAATATTTCCGTGCCCCACCTAGAACCCTTAAACATAAAATATGGCCCACTTCTCAAAATACGTGTATGGACATCTAATGTTGCCGTAAGCAGGGCCAGCACGTTCTAGCTGAAGTTTGTTTCAAGCTTTAGGAATTCACCGAGATTTATTTCAGACAAAGGGTGAAGGCTGCTGCCATCGAGACATGTGGAAGTCTTCAGATGAGCTTAAATGATGGATCTTCATGTGCTGCGTTCAGAGGAAACTTTTTATGGGTTTGCGTCTTTTGCCAGAGATACTAGCCTATTTTAAATCACACTTTCGATCGGCGTGACAATTCCCGACTTCTGCTGAGGCTCAGTCCGGGGAGTTGAGAGGTTAATCCGAGATCTTGACAAAGACGCTCTCCCCGTTCTGCTTCACTGACGACATTTCACCTTCGTCCTGACCATCGAAGGGGCCACACAGAACGGCTGAAAAGCCGAAATGGGGCCGAGCTATTTTAGTGGTGACTTCCTTTGTATCAGCGTTTGTTTTTCACTGATAGTGCCGGCCAAAACCAACAGCGCTAGACGACGCTCAGCAGACTGAGAAGCTCTTCCTTCCTGTTTTTTAAAAAGAACCAGAATAGTGGCACATTCATCACGGCGGCAGTAAAATGTGGCCTTGCCTCACATCCAGTCCCCACTGAAGGCGAAAGCAAAACAGAACAGTCTACTTAACGCGTCAGGGGAATATGTAAGAAAATACGTGATGGCGGCATCAAACCTCTTGCAAAACGAAAAGGAAAATGGAAGCCAGGGCTGCACACCTTCTCCATTTTTCAGTCCCTCCAGGATTTCACGGACCTTTTTTGGAGATTGTTGCGGCTTAAAATGCCTGATTTTGCGCCAGCTTTTCTAAAAAATTGTGTTGAAAGTTTTATTGCAATAAAGTTGCAGGAGCAAGTCAAAAATGCAGAAAAGAAGCTCAAATTTTCCAGTTAATTAAAATGAAGTGAACAAAACAACTACGCGCCCTGCGGTGTGTTAGCGCCCGCGCAGTGTTGGTCCCCGCCTCGCGCCCATAGTCCCGGTCCCCACAACCCCGATAGGGATTAAGCGTAGTACTGGACAATAAAATAATCTCAATTTTTTATCAAGATGACGATAACGATGATAAGCGTAGGCCATAAAATTCAATCACGCTTGTTTGCCCGGCTATGCAACGACGCGTTGAGATGTCTTGGCCTATCACGTAGCGAGTGATAGCCAATCACGGGCAATGAAGCTGTGTGGTAAACGTTAACAAAGTACGTATGCACAGAAAAGACAGCAACCAGACATAATTTAGCAATAACAAGCAACGAGAAAGTATTCTGGAAGTGAGGTTTTGACCGCTTCTACTGCAAAAAACTGGACTGTCCACCAAACACGTTTTTTGTGCTGGCAGCACCTATTTTAATTATGAAGTCTATGAGCTTCAGAGTTCAGCGCCTAAGCGCCTTCATCTCTTGCTAGCTAATTAAAATCGAGTAGTTTTACCTTGTTCATTCAGTTTGTATAAGAATAGAAATAAAATAAACATATATCATAATAATTCAGATATACCCCAGTGTTCCGAATTCCATCAATATAACAAAAACACCGTGATACTATTTTTGTCTCCTATCGCCTCTGTGCCTAATTGGCCAGATAATGACTGATCGATAAAATTACCATATTATTTGTGATAACCTTTAACCATTTAGTTATTTTTAAAGGTAAATCTCAGACGTTTTTATCACACGTTTCCTGTGTCTTCCAAACGTAACAAGGAAGTGAGTTTGTTGACGTACGGCTCAGTGCTTTGGCGGAATTGACAATGACTGATCAAAATTGCAGAAAAGTTGCTGTAATTAGTCAACATTGCAAGATTGCAATGAATTTGCTGGGATTGACTGAATTTGCATTAATAGCTGCAATCGCAACATTGCCAAAATCCCGCCGGGCCTGATTTTTAAATAGCGTGTGTTTTGGGGAGGAAACAGGAACGGGGATGCATTTAGTAAAAAGTTACAGATAGATCAATTTTGAAAAATCATTTTCCAGACCATGTCATCGAGTCATTACAGGTTTGGGGTCACATTGCAGGGCTGAGGAAATGAATTTGTGACGCTTTAGGAAATTCATTTCCCCTTTCACTTAGCACCAAGCCCATGACCGTCTCCAGTTTCAATTCAACAAACAGCGTCGGACGTTCATGCAAATTTCCTGCACGACTTTAATTAATCACTAACCCTCGAATGCTCCAGCCAAAACTGATTTAAAGTTAATTGCAGTTTTTGTGTTTTTATACCCTTCACTTATCTCTATTGCAAAACACACAGAAGGAAAGTGTGTTAAATAAATGACATATTTCGAGTATGTTTGTTATTTTAACCTTAGAGAACATTTCTGTTGAGTGCATGAATTTCACACTACTACCACCGGTATTAAAAGCGAATATTAAGTGATATTAATCTTTGCTATTGATAACATCATTAATAAGAGAAATATTATCATTTTTAGTGGCGTAGATTCCGACCTCCTTCGTACCTAAGTTCAATTCTTTCATCTCTAGTGTATATATAGACATAGTTTATTGTTGTAGCCAGAAAATGGTTATGAATTGGACTCGAACCGTATTTTCAGACTTGAGTTTGTAACCTAAATCTACGTGCGGTGAGGTTATATGAGGGAGTAGCAAAGTAGTAGGATACTCCTCTAAAGATCAGGAGGTTGTAGGGTTCAAAGGCCTCTAAACTCAGCCATTATAACAAGAACTTCAATAATACACACACACAATAATAATAATAATATTATTACAATAATACACAATAATAATAGTTATTATTACATATTATTATAACAATAACAATAGTAATATAATAAATATATTAACACTAGTAATAAAATACTATTACTAAATACTAAATAGTAATAAAAATACATTTGAATACAATTAACAACCTCAAATTATATATACATGTACCAAAGTATGTTTTGTGTATATATAGTATTGTGTTTTCAAATTGTACATATTGAGTATGTTCGCACATACTCATACGTCACTCAATTGTACATTTAAAGTTGTTAAATATATATACTTTTATATTTCCAAAAATTTACTAGATTATAGATGACTAATTACTGTCATTTTAAGTAAACAGGTTTCAATATAATATTACTGCCTCACAACCCTAATTACCTTGAGTTACTTTCATCAGAATAAGTGTGACGAGGACATTGTAAAAACGCTACAAAATGTAGTTTGTGCGCAGTCTATTCTACATCCGGGGAGGGCGATGTGGTGTAGCATGATGACTAGCTATACACCCCAGGACATTTATTACAATGTTCCAAATTACCATAGTTATAAGCAAAAGTAGAACATTACTGACATCGTGTTACTTTTGTAACGTGTTACTCCCAACACGCGTACATCTAATTTTGTAACCGGGTCTGGACAGCTAGTTAAATTTAAATCCTGGTCATTTTTCAGCAGTGTCACCGCTGCGTTTAAGCCCCGAAGTCCATTTAGGCATATCATAGATACTGAAGCATCAAAACATAACAGCTACTCGTCCTTCTGTTATCCAGAGAAAAGATGAGCTAAGAGATGAGAGTTCTGACAGAAAAATGGCTCGCAGTCCGGGCTCTGTTTTCAATCACTTAAAAGCCATTACATACACTCAACAAAGACGATCCCAGTTTCCGAACGGTGCAAAGCTGTGTCTTAACCTCGGCGTTCGTCACGGCCTTAAACAAACGACTTGGACCCCAGCTGTCACTTCTCAACAGAGCTGCCTGGCTCAAACGCCTCTGCAGCCTCAGCAAAACCAGCAGCATTTTTCTATCTGACACCATTAGAACAAAACTTTGAGTTTGAAGACCAACCTTCTGATCATGTATTTTTGAGCGTTCGATTAACCCTTTATTTATTGGTTTGTATGATATGTTATCCAAGATTCAAGATTTCTTTATTTGTCACATGCATAGTTATACAGTTACAACACGTGGTGAAGTGCATCCTGAACCGCTCTTTCTTTTAACTGTGCAATTTAAACAAAGAATATAAGTTAGAAGATAAAAAATATGGAAAAAATCTAAATAAAAATATAAACTCTGGAATTATAACCAAATAACATACTGTATGTTGCCCTCCACGGCAAACCAGTCACTTAATGAACGGAAATTTTGTGAAAAACTAGCGCTATAAGGCGTAAGTAAAATGCTGGATTTTTTGTTTTTAGTGTTTTTGAAACAGTGGACGGTCTATACTGCAATTGTTAGAATAAATATGGCTGAAAATCCTACCTCTATCCCAAAAACGACTTTCTTGAGGAGGAATTCAATTCAGCAGAATGTTAAAAGTTTGTGTTTTGGACCATTACTTCAATATTTACTAAATCCACCGGGTTGACTAGCGTGAAGACATTTCTCCGGAATCCATTCCTCGTCTCCCCGAGTCTAAAGTTAACCTACTGCAGGCTATCCGCAGGACAGAATGCATGAGGCTAGCTGCAATGCAAATGAAATGCTGCATCATACCCAAGCTATTTGTGAGTGTTGGTTGGCGAGAAGTCAACTTCAAAGGCAGAGATTCGCTTCTCACTTACGTGACAGGAGAAACCAATTTCTTTGAACGTTGATATCTCAGTCATATGTCATTCCCATTCATTGTAGGTATATAGCTGAAGCTTGATTTATGCCCTTTCATGAAAAACATAACTCAATTTTGAAAATTTAAGTACAAGCCGCACTGGTTTTGCCGTGGAGGGTCACATATATGTAAGTTGTAAATTGAGAAGATTATTGTGAAATATGATTGAAACAGATCTACAGATTCCTGGTTTAAGACAAAATATGAAATTTTATATTATAAAACTTATACTCAACTAGTTTTCTAGAAGTACTCATTCATTAATTTCTTTGTGTGAAATACTTCTAAACAAATCTGATATCACACTTCTAATAAGCAAAATTGGACATACTTCTATATTGTTAATTATTGGCTTATATTAATGGAATATTATATTTTAGAAATGCATGCCTTATACAGATTCATTCAAAGCAAAGCTGATATGATTTTTGCATGAGCAATTTTTTAGTTTAATTTTTTATTTTACTTATTTCATGTTTAGTTTTGCAGATTTTTAACATGTATGGGTAGAATTCTCTCTCAGGTATATATTATATGCAAGCTGCAACATTTTATAGCTCATTATA
Source organism: Distichodus sexfasciatus (assembly GCA_032718565.1). Taxonomy (NCBI): domain Eukaryota; kingdom Metazoa; phylum Chordata; class Actinopteri; order Characiformes; family Distichodontidae; genus Distichodus; species Distichodus sexfasciatus. The sequence continues at coordinate 2,984,877 of JAVGVS010000030.1, read as the reverse complement.
ATAAAACAATATGTGCATTTTGCCAGATGGAGATGAGCTGTAAAACAGTCCCTCCAGGATTTCAACGAGATTTTTTGAAGGGAACAAAACCACTATAATTTTTACAACTGCTAATCATTTAGTTATTTTTGGTAAGTAAATATGAGGCATTTTATCACACGCTTCTCAAGGCCTTTCCAAACGAATAAGGAAGTGAGAGTTCACTAAATTTATGACACAACGCTTAGAAATGACATGATTGTGTCAAAAATTGCGAAAAGTTACGTGTAATTAATATCAAAATTAATAGTAATGAATTTGTAGATTAATAACTTGGTATTATTAGTTACGATCAAAGAATATCATGTAAATCCTGAGGATCTAAAAGGTCTGTAACTACAAACCTGAGATATATATTTTTAAGAACACATTTAGTTTTTACTTTTGCTACCTTAATTTACAAGAATTTTGTTTCAATTGAAGATTTTAAAATGTGTATGGTAGAATTTCCTCACATGCAAGCTGGGACATTTTATAGTATATTATAGGGGAAAAACTATATTCATTTTGCCAGATGCAAACAAGTTTATTTTATAAAAATACAGTCAAATACACTTTGAATGCTATTGCATAAAAAATGTGTTGGGATGACCAAATTGATTTTAGCCATATGTGTCTCATGTATTTGTTATTTTTCTTATAAAAAGAGCACAGAATTCCATCTTCATAACCCTAAGCTTTTATAAGAGTCAAGACTTTGGTTTTCTTTCCTCCATCGCAATTGGAAGCATCTGACGCACAGAAACCTCACGCATAAAAAGAGACCGTAAGGGACAGAAACTCCCATGTTGCAACTCTTGATGCTGTGGAACGCGGTCCCATCCCGTTGCAGAGGGACTTTGCAGATGTTTCGAAGCAGAAGTCCGTCTTCATCCAGCTGCACTCACACCTCACCCAGAGTAGTTTCGGTGAGAGACATGCTTTTTAGCTATCTGGGCTTCATTTTCAGCTTTTTCCACAAGTACACCTAAACAGCACATTTGTAGATGAAAGGAGCGGAAGTATCAACTCTCAAATGCTGCAGTGACTGGAAGAAAGAGAGGCAGATAAATAATGAGGAAAAATGCAACCTGGCCTGTGGGAAAATGGACGATCAGCCAGAGGAGGAGGAGAAAATGTAGGGGATGAGTGTGTATGAATATAAGAATATATATATATATATACTATATATATATATATGTGTGTGTGTGTGTGTATGAGAAGAAGTGCTTGAATTATGAGTTACTCCCTCCAAGTTACAAATGGATCATTTTCTTATGTTCCTCACATTTTCTGTTTGAGTTGCACATGTCTGAGTCGCAGGACGTTTTTAATCATCTTTCAGGAGCTGAAACTGGACAAAAACTCGAATCTGCACTCTCTGATGTGATATTACGCTCACTCTTAAACAGACGTATTGTTTTCCTGTACAACAGAATAAGCTTTAAACCTTTTTACAGTCCCTCCAGGATTTTGTGGGCCTTTTTTGAGATTGTTGCGGGCTAAAATGCATGATCTTGCGGCAGCTTTTCTAAAATATTGTGATGAAAGTTTTGTTGCAGTAAAGTCAAAGTTGCAGAAAAACGTGTCTCCCTTTATAATGATTCTTTAACCATGAATGAAAATGAACATATTTTTATTAATCAGTCTTTTAATTATTTTTGAAGGTAAATGTGAGGCGTTTTTATTGCACGTTTCCTGCGTCTTCTAAATGTAACAAGGAAGTGAGTTCGCTGACGAATGGCTCAGCGTTTTGACAATGATTGGCCAAAAATTGTTGAAAAGTTGGTCTAAATTGCACAGCAGTAATGAATTTGTCGGGACTGGCTGAGTTTGCGCTAATAGTTGCAATCGCGACATTACGAAATCCTGGAGAGTCGGTCTCTTTGATCTCATATATGACATTTTAATGCAGACAGGAATAACATTCTGCACAGATCTTACTGATGAGTTTTAAAAGTGTAATGTTTAAAAACTTATTTTTGACACTTTAATAGAGTAAAAGTGTAACTTACACTGTTTCAGGGTTATTATTGAGAAATGGTAATGCTGTGGATCTCATAGCAGTCAAAAAATGGATCAAAATTATGACATGGGCACAAAACAATTTTGGTGATGGTTAAGCAGTGAGTGAGTGAATTATTGTCATTGTGAACACACCACACCACAGCGCACCGTGCACCACAACCAACTGTGAACTCTGCATTTGAACCATCCGTGAAGGAGCAGTGGATAGCTTTATTTACGTCCCCCAAGAAGCAGTTAGCTTGGCTATAGTAACTTGCTCATGAGTACCTCAGCGGTACCTTTACCGGTCCGGAACTTGAACCGGTGACCTTCCGATCACAGGGCCAACTCCCTTACCGTTACGCTAGCAACTGCCCCAAATAATGGCTACCAAATTGTCATCTATCCGGTGGTATCTGATAGGCTACAATGATCACTTATTGCATCACAGTGCACTCTTGGCAGCTGCGAGCTGGAATTAGAGAATGGAAGTAAAATTCCATGGCATGAAATGGCTTGGATGTGGTTAGCTACTTGCTCTCTAAAGCGTGTAGTGTAGCTAAGTACTAAATTATAAACTTAGCTTAGCAGCTTGTAGCTTGAAAAGCTAACATTTAAAAGTAACTTTAAAACACTGTGTTTAAAACGCTGGCCTTCGCTGGTTTTGACCAACAGGCCCTCATACCTCCGACACCCCCCCACTCTCTGTCACTCTCAACTCAAACAGCATGATTTGAGGGTAATGGTAGGTGGTAAAGTTCAGCCCACATTTTGCTATCAGTGGAGGAAAACAACCGTGGCTTCAAAAAGGCCTCAATTGTCTGTAATTTTGTCTCAATTGCTGCTGTGATGGCGGCTCTCTATAATAACTCTCTGGGTTAAACATCTAAGAGCCAAAGTAAGGGGTACATTCAGATCCAATAAGGCCCAAAGCTGCTCCCCTGTAGCCTTGCGGTAAGTGCTTCTGAGAGCTCAAGTCAAAACCGAGGAGTAAAAATCCATAAATTAATGCAGCATAGATTTCAAAACTGTACGGCTAGTGCTAAATTGAAGTGATAAATTAAGAGAATCGCAGATGTCAGTCTCCGTGCCACGGCCTTTAAATCCCGGGAAGGCATTCGCGTGCAGGGCGGAACGCGGGTTTTTGGAAGGCAGCTCGGTTCTCGCAGCGATGGGCAGTGTGAGGAGCGTGCTTGTGAATGGGTCTCTGTGCAGTGTCTGTGAGGACAGCCTCCTGCCAAACTGCTGCAGCTCTATTTAGACCTTGATGTACAGTGAGCGCATGGTGAAGTGCTATTTGCAGATCCTATTTCTAGGAAGCTTAACTGTAAGTCCTGGCAGGATGCTGATACTCTGTCAGTAAATTGCACTTCTGTTTATTCCTGGCATTTGCTATTTAAACCTGCAGCGTTTTCATACTTCTCTCATTTATTCTGTTTATTTTACGCCAGGGTGTTCTTGCCTCTGTTCTCGTTTGGGTTAGTGTTGATGAGGTTATTTGGGTGTGGACCAAATCGGCTTCAGTGAAAAGGGTGAAATGAATTCGGGACCTTCACAGTGCCCGAATCTTTCCAGGAAGTGCTGAGAATTATGGGACTGTAAGTTTACATTTACACGCATCCGGAGTGACTTTCCTCATTTCAGGGACAGTCTAAGGGACCAACCCTGGGTAGGCGCCAACCAGGGGTGGAAGTAACAAATTACAAATACTCTCGTTACTGTAATTAAGTAGATTTTTGGGGTACTTGTACTTTTATGAGTAGTTTTTCAAGTGTGTAATTTTACTCGTACTTGAGTACAATTTACACCATGTAATCTACTTCGCTACTTATAAAATCAAAAGTCGCTACTGAGTACGCCCACAATTTGAATTAAAATTCAAACCTTTCATCTGCATCTTTGCAGTCAATAAGGCTGTGCAATCGCGACTGCGCCAATTAATCTATGACGTAAGCAAAGAATAAACTCCGCTGCAGCAGCAGGCACAGGTGTCTGGAGGAACTACACAGTGGAGTACAAACTCATTTATACACTGAAGATTTAGAGACAAAGAAGCCAAAATGGAGAAAATGGAGCCAGATAGACTCTGTTCATTTAGAAAACCAGCTCTTGCTGAAACTGAACAAAAGGTTCAGAAAGTGAAGTGTGACAGAAATGCTATTATGTCTAAGAGTTTAAGACACTTACCTGCCTGTTGTTCGCAGTGTATTGAGAAAAGTTTAAACTATATCTACATTTATTTATAAAACAAATTGCCTTTCTATACCTTGTTCATCTGAGAAATGTGCTTTGAACGTAGATATTTTCTACTGGTGAATCGAATCAAATGCCTGCTATTGACGACGCAATAAAACATCCATCGGTTAAAAAGTAATTAATACTCTGAGTAGTTTTTGAGAAGAGTACTTTGTACTTTTACTCAAGTATTTTTAACACCAGTACTTTTACTTGTAATTGAGTACATTTTAACCAATGTAACAGTACTTGTACTTGAGTACAAATTTTCAGTACTCTTTCCACCTCTGGCGCCAACACACCACAGGGCACACACTCTCACACAATCACACTCTCACTTACACCTTAGAGCCACCAATTAACCTATAGTGCATGATTGTGGACTGTGGGAGGAAACCGGAGCACCCAGAATGGGCCCTGGGCATCGAACCCAGAATCTTCTCGGCGTGAGGCGGCAGCGTTAACCACAGCACCACCGTGTTATATATGAATATAAAGTACCAAATATTGAGGCCCAATTTGTCTACAGTTACCACACTGTACCTTCTAAAAACTCTTCATTTTAGTGTTATAACTCAAGCAGGGAGGAAACTATCCATACCTTGACAAAACCAGGACTGCAAGCTCTGATTTAAGAGCTGAATTAAACCAGTCCTCTTTGCCTGTTTTCCATGTCTGACTTCTCTTTTTGGCTCTTACTTTTAATCAAACTACTGTAATACATATAGCACTATAGTTTGTTATGACAGCGTAATACCATAAGCAGTTCAGAGACTGTACCCTTTTCCCTCTCCACTTCTACTCTAGGAGTGGATTATGCAGCAATGGAATCTGTCACTGCTGTGCTGCTATACCTCATTTGATCTCTCCCCTACTTGTCGCTGTGTATATACACACTTCTGATGCACTTTCATTCTGCAAAAGTGAAAATAAACACAGGCCGAGGCACACAGGAAAGGAGGGGGGCATGGCGACACCGAGTCACTCTGCGGGGAGTCGAAAGTGTTCCAGAGCCGAGAGAGGGCTGAACGCTGCTCTACAGGGATTTATGTGAGCCGTGAGTTCATTTAATAAAGGCACACACTTAGAGTCGGGTCTTACACACAGGCACACTAATATCAAACATGGCGCATTACATAATTGGGATGTACTGTCTTCGTTTACATAATTTTTGCTTAAAACCCAAATTCCTAAACCCTTTTAACCTCCCACTAGCCCAGACAGGGATTTAAAATCAAAAAGCTCACGTCAAAACCTGAACAATGATTCCTCGCTTCCATGGTTTGATGTAATTTCTGACTCATGATTTACGTTGGTGCAACCAAACTGGGGAAATCTGAATCGGGGAATTCTTTCACCACTAAAACTAAAACACGGTAAACACGCCTGCTTTCATCTCGCAGTATTTTCCTACACAGGATTTCTCTGTTGTGATATTATTTTCAGATTGTGTTTGATATTGTAAGTAGAAACCAGATCCAGAACGCCCAACAATTGCAGTGGATTTTCAACACCGCTTCACATCCAGCAAATGATGTGGTTTATCATTTCACCGTATTTCTATGTGCCGATGACACTTTGAAGCACATTAAGGCTTGTTTTTGTCAAGGCTTGCGTTTGCCAGACTGACTCATCTGGAATTTGCAGGCTGTGTTTTGTTGGTGTTCCTTTTATATGTTTCGTGCTTTGCAGAATTCCAGGAATCTGCTGATGGCTTTAATATTAATACAGCAACTTGTTCACACTAGCACTGAGTGGTCGGGTCAGGGGTGGACTGGCAATTCATTCGGCCCATGGCTGTTGGCCTGTCCAGTTCAATAACCAAGATTTAGAGAGTCTAACAGTCCTACATTACCGTTGACTTTCAGTGGTAATTCTTCACTGGTCCTGCAGCTTAGTCCAAGAATAGGTTTAATCCGTGTTCAGTAAACCAGCACCACATGTTTGGAAATAAACCTGACAAAGCTGGGCCACATGCTGGATGCTACTTGGATGGACTATGGCACTGAGCAGACTCTTATCCAGAGAGGCTTTCATTTCCTAATTTCAGGGTCTTGCTGGAGCAACTTGGGGATAAGGTCTTGCTCATTGATCCAGTGTGGTGGGATTTAGACAGACCACCATAACCCCTATTTTCCACATATAAAACATCTGTTTTTATCACAGAAAGTAAAAAAATGCCAAACACATTCATTCATTTTCATGAGCACAAAACAAAGATCGGTACTGTCATTAGCATGATGGAAAAACTCATCTGAACTTTGGTGTTTTGTTTTCAGATCATAGCAGATGCAATAATGGAAATTAAATATTCAACTATTAATATTTATGGCATTTCACAGACACTCCCATCTCCTAATCTCTTACTGGGGGTTATGAGCTTTACTCAGGAGTCCAACAAGCAGAAGCTGAATCTAATGATCACCAACATCACCATACACATAGGGCTGGTTTCTTGTCCATGATTTTAGCCTAGTCTTGGACTAAATTGTAGCACCAAAGGAGATTTAACATTCAAACTCAGAATTTGTCTAGGACTAAGCTTAATCCTCGATGGGTTAATTTAGCTCACAGTGGTTAAATGACTGCATTTAGGTGAGGTTATGTTTAAAAAACGTAGCTCCAAGCAAAGAACAAACATAGAGAAAAGAAAAAAAACTTTACGCATGGTCACTGCCTTCTGGTTTCACAAATAAGGCTCCTCTAGTACACATAAGTACAAACCGAAGCCAGTCCTGGCTCCCTAATCCTGACTGAAGGTTTGTTGCCTGCATGGACGATGGTTTTATGTACGTTGTCCAGACCCAGCATGCGTCACCCTCACACACTGTTTGGGGTGAAGGCAAGCGAGGCTTCCAAGCTGAAACTCTGATGTAAGAGGCTGTTGATGAGACATGGTGGAAATGGTCCTTACGAGACTTTTCTAGTCTCGTAAGGCGCTGCCATCAGTACTGTTTAGTCACATGATTTTTCTGTGTTCAGGGGTTGAGTGATTTGGTGGTTCTTTGGCCAGCATAATTCATGTGGCTTTTACCAACTCTACTAAAAAACACCGCAGTAAATCTTGTGGTCCAATTGAAAATCTGAATATTCTTGAAGACCACAAGAATTTCTGATTTAAGTATAATATCTTTCAAAAGGAAAAACATGTTCTTCAATGTTGCCTTGATGATGGAATCTTCCCTGAATAGATTTCAGGATGTCCCCAACGTTCCGCAAAGTGCGATCTGGAACCAGCTATAACATGGTGCTTGGAAGGTCGCTGGTTCGAACCCCAGACTGATAAAGGTGCTTTTAAATGTGAGCTCTGCATTTGACCCAGTGCTTGGGGATGGTACCTTGCTCATGAGTACCTCAGTGGTACCTTTACTGGTCTAGGATTCAAACCAGCGACCCTTCAATCATGGGACGAACATCCTAACGTTATGCTACCGGCTCATATGACTAGCTACAGATCAAGAGTTTGGAGTGATTATGTTGATTTAAAAGTATGAAAATGAATGCAATTGTGCTTACTCAGATATTCCCACAAATTCCTATGTGTGGACGAGTTGAAGGAGCTGGGTTCAGTTTCCAGTTTGGTTTGTTTGTTGTTTTCCCCCTACGTTGTCTTGGGTGGATGCTAACGTTTCCTCTCCCATACATCTAGCCCAAATTAATCTGAGTAATTTGAAGACGTAAGCCTGGCATTCTCAGATATAGGGGGCATGAGAGAGCTCTTGTAACTGGAGTATTTGAACAAATATACAACCATACACACAATCTGGTCGCAAAAATATTTGTGCACTGTCTACTTGATTTGGCATGAAACGCGTCCTGCTTGACTTGCAGGATTTAACAGCATGTTCTGCACAGTACTCCATGAAGTTTGACTTGCTGGTACTGGATTGAGAATTTGGATTTTGTTCCATGTATTTTTCAATGATTTTGACGTCAGTTGATATTGGGATGACCAACCACATATCCTCACTCTGCCACAACAACATTCTGAGTAATCCCTGTCTAGACCAGCTCTAAAACTCCATTTAGAGAGTATTGATAAGAATAACAAGCAGAAGTCCTCCTCACACTACCAAATATTAATAAAACAGAGAGAAAAGTCAACATTTCTTTTGGATTCTCTCCCTTCTGAGAAAGTGGTACTGAGTCAAAGCAAACACTTAGTCCACATTCTTCTTTAGATGCTAAGAGAACTTCATACTTTTAAAGTGGGATATCAAAAATTTATCACCATTTGTTTTCGTATCTCATACTTCTCTTGCTCTAAGGACTTAAATGACAAGTTAGTTAACCGTTATGCTTCCAACTACAACTTATTTTATTCAGAAGCAGTAGGCAGCATCATGAGAACAGTGTTTGGGGACGGTACGTTGCTAATGAGCATGTCAGTGGTATCTTTACCAGTCCAGGACTTGAACCGGCGACGCTCTGATCATGGGGCCAACTCCCTAATTGTTACACTACTGCACCTAAAAACTGCACATTTTCACTAAGCTTCACATTTTCATTTAGTTAGAGGTTATTAATATACTGTATGTATATTCTATATTTTGTACTTTATACATTCCCTTTGCGATTGATGCGGCCTGATTTTGCGGCAGCTTTTCTAAAATAATTGATGAAAGTTGCAGTATTTTAGGGGTTTTGGTGCACATGTGTGATTTTTTCCCCCTTTATAATGATTCTTTATCAATTAATTAAAATGAAGGGAACAAAACCACTATTATTTTTATTAACCATTAATCATTTAGTTATTTTTGAAGGTAAATCTGAGTCATTTTTATCACACATGTTTCCTGTGTCTTCTAAACATAACAAGGAAGTGAGTTCGCTGATGTGTGGCTCAACGTTTTGTGGGAAATGACAATGATTGGTCAAAAATTGTTTAAAAGTTGCGGTAATTGCACGGTAGTAATGAATAGTTGCGATCGCAACCACGCAATCCTGGATGGTCTGACTATAAAACTGGAGCTACGTCAAACTGTATACTGTTTACTTTGACATTGACATTGAGTTCTGATCAATAGAAGTGTAGTCAGGACCACTTAAACCGAGCCCAGAGTGGAGCGAGACCGAGACAAGACCAATCTTTTACACCACATGACAAATAAGTGAAGCATGCAAAACCTAAGCAACATTAAGGATGTTTATTCAGTATTTCTCTCTTGCATATCTATAATGAGGACATCACTTCACTGGAAGCAGTTATCCAAACTGATCACATCATATGTTAAACTCAACAAACCACAGTGAACACTCCTCAAGACCTCATTGGTTGCACTTTAAGTGAGACCACTCTCAAGTACTACAACGCCACTGATCAGCCTCACCGTTTCCTAAAGATTTAACGACTGCCCAACTGGGGAATCATGTTCTGCAAACTGCTTCTATAATGTACGGAGGTTTTAACGAGGGAGTTGGTCAACGTTTATGGACCGTTTCATGATTAATACAAGCATTTTGTGTCTCGTACATTCGACACCTCAAGCCATTTTGTATATTTTCCTCCTGCTGATATTAAACAGTTGACTGTCAGAACGTACCAGCGCATTTCCCTCTGTGAGTATGGATATATGGAGAGAGAATCCAGCGTTTCTCTAAAAGCTCATTTGCTTATCAACTGGTCATTTGTCACACAGTGTTAGGTAATGTACATGTATTCCGTCCAGAAACATTTCTTCTGCATAACTTCAACATTACATTTAAAAACAGTGATGTTTAAAGCTTTGACATAGAAAATTGGGCACCAAATTTATCATCATAATCTCTTCATAATTAAAAGGCTGTCAGTTTTAAAAGGTTATATTTTAGGGTTAATTTATCATTTTCATTTATCATGAAAGGAAAGGACTATATATTGTTGAGGCTATGTTTCATTTCTGTCTTAATTTGTTTCCCCGAGCAAAATATAAAATATTTTTAGGTTGTTAATCAGAGATTTGTCCTGGAGCCATGTTGTCCCATCTCTCGGTATACTTGTACAGTATATAGCAGAGATGACCATTAAATTTACTTTGATTTTGACCTTCCTAACTAAAACAATGTAATAATTACACCCCCATATGTATATGTAAAATTATTTCTCAAACATTACTCCTTTAAGCACAGTTGTGTAATTTAGTGACGCTCCCTAATCCTGCGGCGCTAAAAGCATCAGGAACACAGAGATTGTGAGTGAGAGCTGGTGTTGTTAAGGAAATTAAACAGTATAATGGTGTGATGTGCTTTTGGGCTTGTAGTGTGTGTTGCTTGTTCTGCTCATTGTCATATCAATATGTAGGAATTAGTGTGAATGTTGAACAATAAACCAGCTTTACCACAGTCACACTTCACATGAAGAACCACATGAGCGTGCACACTTTTACAGCTCGTTATCGGACTGATATCAAATCCACATACTGGAGCGGTACCATCTTTAGTATCTAGTGAAAATTAGTGCAATCAGAAGAAATCTGCCAAAAGAAAAAGGCAATAAGTGTATCATTTAAGATCTGTCACTGTGAACACAGAACAGCGAAGCACAACGAAATGTGACCTCTGCATTTGACCTATCCGTGAAGAGGTAGTGAGCAGCTGACATGGGCAGCGTCCCGGGAGCAGAGCTTGGGGACGGTGCCTTGCTCATGAGTATCTCAGTGGTAACTTTACTGGTCCTTGGACTTGAACCGGCGACCTTCTGCTCACGGGACGAACACCCTAACCGTTACGCTACAACAAACATGTTTTACTAGAGCAGTGATTCCCAATCCCAGTCCTCGCGGCCCATCGCTCTGCACATATTCGGTATTTCCTGCAGTGTTGCACGCTAGTCCTACGTTGCTAATTAGCTAATCAGTAGCATCAGCTGTGCTGTAGGTCGGGAAAGTCGAATCTGTGCTGCGAGGACCGGGATTGAGAAACGCTGTACCAAAGGACGATGGAAAATAACCTTTTCACATATTGTCAGAGTTTGAGAAAACATTTCAATTTCATTACGCCCTAAATGCCTTTAAGCATTAAGTCATTAGTGCTGAACAAAAGCATGAGTGAGAGGATTTATCCTTTCTCAGATTCACCAAGCTACAATAACAGCCAACTTTTAAAGAGCCTCTAAATCTCCCCTCCCTCTGCCCACCCTAATGACTTCTGGCTTGCTGAAACCTCTACAAATGCCCTCCACAGCTGCTGCTTGAGAGCGTGCCGTGAAAGTTTAGTGGCTTTTAGGACGGTAAGAGTGAATTAGTGATGCTAACGATCTCAGTCTTCAGCGTCTGGTCCGACGGAAGCGGAGTCAGAACCCTCAGCCGTGTCTCTGTTGGAGTTTATGAGCTCAGGGAGCAGTTTCGTCTCAGGCTAATGATAAAACAATCTGTCCACGGCATTTCAGCAGCCCACACAGCGAATGCAGAGTGCACAAGGACTGACTGTAAGGACACGAAAATAAATCTCTAAAAATAAATTCTTTATATGTTAATAAAAGCAGGATGATTGTATTGTGCATAGTAAAGTTATAATTATGTCTAACATTTACAGCCCTGAGAGAATTTGGGGCGTTATTTTATACCTCTGTTTTTAAGCTTATTCTTGTGTGTGTGTAGAAGTTAGTCATACATGCTTTATGTTGTTGTGTTCAGAACGTCCTGCACTACTCAGATTTGTCATAGTTTGATGTGTAAATGTCTTGAAAGGATGTCGTTCCATATGAGAGCCGCGTCACAATAAAATGTCTCATAAACAAGTCATAGTACAAGCATTAGAACACTACTTGAGTAAATAAGTACTTATAAGTAAGTAACTAAGTACAAAAGTATTTGAAGTATATAAGAGTGCTTAAGTATTTGTTGATGATAGTAGCCATTACAAGAATTATTTGCCTCAAAGTCTTACATTTTGCACCTCAATTACTGTATGTTTATAAGCCATGAAGCTAGTTCTCAAATTTCTTCAATTCCAAAAATAGGCAGTTGATAGCGTAATGGTTAGAGTGTTCGCCCTGTGATCAGAAGGTCGCTGGTTCGAGTCCAAGGACTGGTAAAGGTACCACTGAGGTGCTCATGAGCAAGGTACTGTCCCCAAGCACTGCTCCCCGAGTGCTGCCCATGTCAGCTGCCCACTGCTCCTTACCGATGGGTCAAATGCAGAGCCGACATTTGGTTGTGGTCATAATGAAATACCAGGTTTATCTTGGTGTCTACACATTCAGAATATCACTTTGTAGTTTTGACATTAAGACATGCGTGTCTGGCATATGCTAGTCCATTAATGCTAACCAATAAATAAACATACAGAAGAATGCTCAAAAATGCTGAAGATCTCACAAGGTTAAAAGCCTGGTACAAGACGGTGGAGGTGGATGGAGGTTTGTGGAGGTTCCACACGAGCAGAGCTGCAACTGTGTGATTTACTGATCTCTCTTAAGAGGCTACGGGCATTCCGCGGTGAGGGCACGACACCGGCCAGGAGAGACGAGTCCGGTGATAAAAGCACATCACGTACTGGTGTTTCTCACCCACTGTGCTGCGAGACACAAACCCACTGCACGGCCTCCGCAAAAAAGGCAGTTAAAAGTGACGTTAAGCAGTTGCTGTTTCTTCGAGGATGCTGCATAAAAATATAACCATCTAGTACATTACAGCAATCATGATATAAAGAGTTTATATATACATATATTAGATATATTAGATTTTTAACAGTTCTACATCATGACCACTATCCAGGGAGGCAATGAAAAACTTTGGGCCTCATTGGTGCATGGTATTAAAGCGTAAGTGTGCTCTTCAGCATTTGTAGATTGTCATAAATTCTTAGATCCTTAGATGATTTAATAGCCGTCTTGTGTTTCATATTTTGCTCAGGGGTTATATAAGACGGCAGTGTGAGGCTGTATTTAACTGAGTGTGTGAGTGTGTGAGTGACAGTGTGTAGATGTGGATTAGTGGAGCGTACTGCAGCCAGGCCTGTGGTTAACCTTTTACGACCTGCATCCCACAGCCGATCTCCCAGGCATTCACACACACACACACACACACACACATACAAACAGAACTCCAAAGTCCTTTTCCCTCTCAACACGCACACACACACATACACACACATTCATTGTGTATCTCACTGTGCTAAAAACAAACTTGCATATGAATGCACTGTCCACTTTGCAATGCTTTGCTGCTATAATAATGCAAATTTCCCACCTATGGGACGAATGAAGGTTTATCTTATCTTACCTCATCTTAGTCAGTTATTCAGTAAATAAATAAATACTCAAATACAGGAAGTCTCCAACTTATGTCCCCTCATCGCAACTTGGAAAATATCAGAAGTTGAGACATTGGGCTTTGAAACAACAAAAACATACTGAGACAACTGAACTCTCTCGATCGCTGGCGAGAGCGATGCGGCGACTCACAAGGAGGGAAATGCGTACATCCCGGCAGCGTCCCAACGTATCGTACAGCACACACTGCAACGTTTGCCTGCTGTCGCTATCGTCATCGCAGGATCGAATAATCGTAAGTCCAACCATCGTGACTCCGAGAGCATTTGTAATCATCAGTTTATTCTACCGTTAGTCTCAGTAGGCCTCATTCACCAATGTTTTCTGAAATTTGTTTTAAAGAAAGTTAGAACCTTTAAATAGCTGTAGAAATGACGAACATACAGCAGTAACCTAGTGTTTTGCACAAACATGCATGCTATATAACTTGTATAAGTGTTCTCTGTGGTAGGCGAAGATTCTGATCTTACCTGAAAGCAAATCTCAAGTGAGAAAATGTGAGAATCTTGGTGAAAGCTGCATAAATGGATGTAAAGAACTAATGTCTTCGAATGTTTAGTGAATGAGGCACACTGAGATTAAGACCACGTTTACACACGTATTTACAGAAACGGCTATTTTTCCCCTTTTCATTTTCAATAATATCCTTATTTACACCAGATTGTTTTCCAAAGAGTATTCATTTACACAAACCTGCATAAATACGCCGCCAAGAGCTATTATGAGCATATGACTTCCTGTTCCTGTCGCGCACCTGACGCTAATGCATTTTCTATCGCGTACTGTGATGTTTGAAAAGTTAAAACTCTGTTTCCTCTGTCTACATGCAGATGCGAAAAGTGAGTTTTCCCAAATCTCCACTTTCTCCACAGTCATCATTTTCCGTGAATTAAAACTCCATTTTCATGTAAATGAAAAGCAAAAACGCATGGATATATCATCATTTTCCCAGATCCCCGGCTAATGTCTTTAACAAGAGAGACGTGAGAGAATAGCAGCCACGGCAGTTGGTAGTGTAACGGTTAGAGGGTTCACCCTGTGTTCGGAGGGTCGCCGGTTTAAGTCCCAGTCCGGTAATGGTACCACTGAGGTACTCATGAGCAAGGTACCGTCCCCAAGCACTGCTCGCTCCTCGGATGCTGCCCATGTCAGCTGCCACTGCTCCTTCACGGATGGGTCAAACGCTGAGGTCACATTTGGTTGTGGTGCACTGCGTGCTGTGCTGTGTTCACAATGATAAATAATCACTCGCTTTCAAACAAACAATAAAGCACACCTCGGAAAAATGTTAGAGTTGCCGCTCAACCTGACTTTGGTTTTGGACTGTGGAAGGAAACTGCAGCACCCGGAGACAGGGAACACAGTTACATCACACAAACACCACACAGAAAAAACCCACAGACGACACGGGGATCGAACCTAGGACCTTCTTGCTATGAGGCGGCAGCGCTAACCACTGTAACCGCCATAATGGGAGCTTCATCTCCTGCATCTGAGATGGGACATGTTTCTATATTTTTGAGTCCTTCTTACCTCCAAGACTTTTGCTTATACGTTATAAATTCCATGGTTACTCTCCCCCCATTTCCAGCAGGCCAGCAGATGGTTGGAGTTGCGGTTTTCAGCTTGAATGCTATTGTCACAACGCGTTAGTGCCATCTAGACAGAGCGTGATACGCGAGCTTAACCCAACCGTGAAACTCGTGGCCACCTCGCTCAAATCTGCATTCCAGGGACAGTGATCGACATGCCATTTAGCCACTTCGGGCCATTTTCCAGCAATCCTCCATCATGATGCCTCATATAAACAACACAAAACAAAGCAAACGAATCACAGAAAGTAAAACTTGTGTTCCAAACATGTCGCTGTAGCTTCAGCTTGTTCCGATATACAACTCCAGTGACGCGGGAACAAGGTCTGGAGTAATTTATTTGAAGTTTAGCAGGAGGGGAGAGTTTATGCCAAACTGAAGAATGTGGTAATTACAATAGTTTAAGCCTAAGTAATAATTGTGGCAGCAGCCAAGAGAAGAGGATTTAATTTGACATTGAATGTGTGCCAGATCAGCAGCAGTTTGGAGTATTCAGACATTTTTTAAAGCATTATTTTCTGTTTTCTGTTTAAAAAAGACTCAGAGACAGTATCGGATTTGCATCATATCAGTAGGTATCCACAGTATCTGTATCGGACGTAAAAAAGTGGTATCGTGCCTTCTTTACTAGAAACCTTCATTTATTTTCTTCTACTTTGACTTTGTTCTCTTTATTTCAGCACTGTTTCTTAGCGTTTCCACTACAGATTGCAGTCTTATGTAAACTGATTTGACACTTTGACACTTTGTGTGATGCACATTTTTGACTTCCATTGTGTTCTTTTCTCCATTGTATATTATACAGTGAGCGTTCCTGCACTATGTCCTGTAATACCATTATCCCGTAATTCACGTTCAGCACCAAAGCACAACTCATTCTGTTATGTTTGTACTTTCTGCCAATAAAGTGTTCTGAGGTCTGAGAGGAAAAAATAACAGAAATGAGATGATTTGGGCTGAGTTTGGCTCTTTTAGCTTTTTTCGTCTTCATTTATGTGTCAAAAATATTTACTTTTCCCTTTTCCTAACACATATCTACTTTCCCCTCTAAACCCACGACAATGTGCATTTTTGTTCCCCAGAAGATGCCCCCTTTCACCTTCCCACAACTGGAACACCTTGCAAATAAACACTATCAATTTTTTAAGTCGAGCGCTAAACTCCCTCGGTTTGAAGCCGTGCTGCTGATATCGATCTAGACAGCGAGGCCCTTGGGTCAGATCTCGGTGCACAGATAGCGCCGACCTCGACTCATTTGGTGCGACCCCCAGTTGGTGGGCAGCTGAGAGATGGAAGCCAAGTCTCCCAAGAGCCGTTTAGTCGTGTGTGACAGCCTCTTCTGCTTGACTTGTCTTTATTACACCAAATTCCTCTGCGGCGTGTGAGAAGCAATAATGTTGGAATGGATGTTGTGTTCAAAGTTCGCTCCTATTGGTTTGTTCTGAGGAGATTCTCAGTCGTCTAGGACTTGGGAATCTTAAGGGCTTGAGTAGAAGGAAAGACTCCCGTTGGTTTGATCTGTTGCTTTTTGGCGTTACACGATATGGGAATTATCAGCCGATGACGATATCCTATATTTTTTATGCTTATATCTGCTGATGGTGATACATGAGGAAGGCAGAGTTGAACGCATAAAGACAAGATATTTTGCTCACCAAAGTTCCACTGCACGCTCGGGATTTCAATTCAATCGGCAAGTCAAGCGAGCGTAAAAGCACCATTTCCAGTGTAGTGCACAACATTTTAAGAAAAAGTCATTTTCTGCCCTATGTAGTGTACCATGTCAAATAGGACACATGTGACTCTCCATGTGCACTACCTAGTATGTAGAGAGCCATTAAGCTACAACCCTGGCTATTTGCTGAGATGCATACTACACATAGAAAAGTATGCTAAGGGCAATACTATTAGGTATGGTAGCGCACGGCTCGGGACACAGCCCATGTGCGAGCTCACATTCGCTAAGTGAGACAAACATGCAATTTACTATAGATAAAAATTTTCACGCGTGCAGGCAGAGTTGAGCGTGTAAAGATGAGATTTTGCTGGTGAACGTTCCACTGTGTGCTCAGAATTTTGGCACAAAATAACGCCATACGTTTTAAGACAGAAGGCGTGGTCCATAAAAAATCCCACCTCAGACTTTGGACATCCCTGGCACAAGCGCTACGTTTCCCATGTATAATAAATGTGTGATCAAATATTGGCTGAAAATATTGGGCAAATCTAAGCATCAGCCTGATGTTGATGACTTAAGTAAAGCAATTATTGTCCGATTCCGACGCGCTTCCGATATTATTGTGCATCCCTAGTTACTTTTTTGACTTCTCTACATCACTTTAACTCGTTTTTTAAGTTTCTCTTCAAGATCGCAGTTCGCCGTTTGCCGTTGCCCAAGTTTTCTTCCACGCTATTAAGTTTAATCGCCCTCCTGTCTTCCGCTGAAAGCATTTCTAAGTTGCTCATTGAGGAGCGATAATGCGAACAAAATATGAGCTAATGTTTTCGTCTTTTGCTCTATTGTCTCTGGATGATAAGTCGCGTTTGTGGTTGGAAATGGAAAAATGATCGGACAATCGCTCCGGCCTGTTTTATAGCTTCCTTGATTGTATTTTTACGTGACGTGTGTGTTTGTCTAATCTTGCTTCTCCTTGGTACTTTCCGTTATTGACACCCACCAGTTCGGCTCGTGACTCAGCCCCGTTCCCATAGAGAGCCTCAGAGGAGCAGAGCTCTAAGCTCATGTATCTGAAGGCCAACAAATGAACAATAACACACTCTCGCACCTTTTCTCCAACATTCTGTTTTAGCAAGAGAACACCATTGTACAGAATATAACACACTTTTAGGGAACTTGAAGTAACTTTAATGTTCTTACTTGTTACATTTTGCATCCTTATTTTATCTAAAGTAAAAATGTATTTTTCTTTTCCCATGATGAATTGCTAAACATAATTTTTACAGTTGAAAATTTTGAATGGGCGGCACGGTGGCACAGTAGTTACCGCTGCCATCTCACAGCAAGAAAATCTTGCGTTTGATCCCTAGGTCGGCCGTAGGGTCTTTCTGTGTGGAGTGGGTTTCCTCCGGGTGCTCCGGTTTCCTCCCACAATCCAAAAGCATGCACTATAGGTTAATTGGTAGCTCTAAATTGGCCCCGTAAGGAGTAAATGTGTGTGTGAGTGTGTGACTGCGCGAGCCCTGCAGTGTGTTGGCGCCTGCCCAGGGTTGGTCTCCAACTTGGCGCCTGTAATTCCCGGAATAGGCTCCAGTCTCCCATTTGGGATTAAGTGGTTCAAAATAATGAATGAATGAATGAATGAAATGAATATAATATATACAATGAACTCGTTGAATCGATGTATCAGTGTAGGCCGATGTATCGTTACACCCCTAATATAAACTCGAGTCATCCTGCTTTTAATAATACATACAGTCGGAAAATGACTCAACCCCATTCCCAGAGAATGACCCAGATGAACACGGCTGTAAGCTCACGCATCTGCAGGCCAAAGGACTAACAATAACACACTCTCAAGGTGAAATGTAGCCCTCGCACCTTTCTCCAACGTTCTCTTCAACCAAGAAATCGCTCTCGTACAGTTAATAACACGCTTTTAGGAAACATGATGGACGACCCGTTTTTAAAAAGTGCTTTGAGCCAGCTTGATGTGAAATTTATATATTTTGGTACGCCTGAGTGAACTATTGATTAAATTCCTGCTCAATCAGTTCTCAAACAGCGAGCTGCTTCCAATCGAGTCCACTTAGATTTGGACGTTTATTGGAAAGTGACACTTATATCAGTCTAACACACTTCGCAGCCAGAGAATGTCCAATACGTGCTCAAGTAGTCCTGAAACTATGACACCGATAACATTGTAATGGCAGCCAAAAAGACATATTGGAACCCAAACTTTAATTCCCGATGGCGTGTGCTTGCCGACGGCTGAGGCGTTCCCCGTCTTGATCTAAAACCAACCGTATGTTCCTTTTGTGCTATCATCAGCTCACTAACCGGTCAGTTTATTCTGTTACGTCTGACGGCAAAGTGACAGCTTTTCATTTCCTCTCGTACTGGATCCAGTATTTGTAAAGTGGTTTCTTGTGATTTTATGTGCGTATCACAAGGTGACCCGACCTCACCCCCCGACACAACCTTTACCCGTGACAGCAGTTATAAAGTTACAGCCCAACACACTCCCCGTCGTCAGGTTCGTCAGGCTCTGTGGTTCTGACTGTTTTCTCCAACTCAAACACACAGCTGACGTTTCTGAGACTAATGGGTTGTGCTTTAAAGTGATTTATTTTGCACAGAAGGAAGCTCTGAGTTGAGCTTCCTGTTACTGCTAAACGTCCTTTAACAATTTTCTTATTAAAGCTAATCCTAAACCGATCCTCCTCTTACAGTATTATTCCTAAACCTAATCCTAAACTGACCCTGCTCTTTCAATAATATTCCTAAACCTTATCCTAAACCGAACCAGTTCTTACCAAAATATTCCTAAAACGATTCCTGAACTGATTCTCCTCTTAAAATAGTATTCACAAAACAATTCCTAAACCAATCCTGTTGTTACAATAATATTCCTAAACTTATTCCTAAACCTAATCCTGAACTCATCTTATTCTTACAATAATGTTCACAGTGAATAATAACTAACAATTCTATCAATACACATCTAAGTTTCTAATATTATAAACCATCATGGTGATGTCATTTGATATAATTCTAATATGACACTTCACAATTTCTATATATAAATCAATAAAAATGTTTGAAATTCCAAAGAGAAAGTATAACAAGTATTACATAATAACAACAACAATAATAATAATAATACAATTTTATAACTTCAGTCATTCGCAGTATTTTGAACTGTTGGATGTACATAAGAGAAATCACCAGAATGTGTATGGTGTGTATCACATAAATATAAATATTGAATATTATTATGGAATCGTAATTTTCCATAAGCAGTAAGGTTCTCAGAAGCAGCAAATGAGAGGGAACATCTTATGGAAATTAACATTAAACCAGAGACTTGGCTGTTCTTGGAAAAAAAATATGATTTTAATGTGTTTTTTTCCATTAGAAATATTCATATAGATCGTGTGGTTACTACGATAAAGAGAACGTTTTTATGTGCTTGCTGGAATTTTATGCCAAGATAAAAGATGCTCCTGATGATGAATGAGATGAGTTGATATGATTCGCCACAGAGAGAAAACGATCTTCAGGTTAATCTGAATAAATAGATTGATTTAGTAGATAGATTTTAGACGAAGGTCTAATTTTGGACCAAGATTATCATGACTGTTTAACGCCCAAGTGTGTTAATCAACAATAAAGCATTCGAGCGCATTAGGGTTTGAATTTCTTTACTTGGTTATGGAGCATCAGTTGCAAATAAGTTGGCAGTTTGTTTTACGACTAAAATTTGGACATGGCAAAAATCAAAAACTGTTGCTCCAATTGGTGCGGACATTAATGTTAGATCAGAGCCTGAAGTCATGGTACGTTCACACACACACTGCAGCTCCCTAAAGATCAGTTCCTGATAGGATCCTCCTGCGCAATGTAGTCGAACGGAATCTCCTCCGAACACTAATGCAGTCACAGCATCAGTCTGGTCTTTTGGAAATGTGGAAAAGTCAGAGTGGGCGACAGACTTGTCACTATTAATTTGTGTCTCACAGACAAATATTTTCCATCACCCTCGGCTGGTTAAGGCTTTCACTGCCGATGTGTCACGGCCTTGTATATGAAACAGTTTTCTCTTCATCAGGCTGCGTAGTCGTATTGTCAGGCCATGAGATACTGGAACGCTGAGGAAATGAGTGATACGCCTTTGAGCGCAGTCCAGTCCCGGCGGGGTTCAAGCAAAGCTCTGAAGTTCATAAAAACACATACGTGACACGAGACCAGATGAACAGTCTTTTATATAAACACTATACCTCCAAAATGTCATTGAAACCTCATCCTATAATGTTACACTGTTAAAACTATGGATTTTATATTAAACTGTACCTTCACAGTCACTTTGCTACTTATAGTTTGTAAATAAAAAGTAGCTCCCCTTTTCAGTTAATGACTTTATAGGTAACCATTTTTGCCTCATAGTATTATCTTATTTCATTTTAACATGTCTCTGCACCTTATGGGCCAATTTATATCCCCGTTGAGGATTAAGGCTAATCCTAGACTAACTTTGAGTTTGAATGGTAAATTTCCATTAGTCCAAAACTAGGCTTAATCCATGAGCGAGAAAGCAACCCTATGTCTTGTCTGATGTTAAATGTCACACCATTTGTGCTCCTTTACTGTATATATGGCTGGGTGGACAATAAACTCTGCTGAATATTTAATCTTGAATCTTGCGTACTGAGTTTGGACTCGTGGTGATGTCAGTGTCCAGTCTGCTCATCACAGCAATTTCGTGGCAGCTGCAAGATGGAGTCAGAGGATGGATTCCAATTTGGCCAAGATGGAAGTAAAATTATGTGACCCTATTTATCAAAATGTAAGACTTGGAGAGGCAAAAAATTACAATTACAATTATAGCATTTAACAGACACTTTTATTCAGAGTGACTTTAATTTCCTACAGTAAAATTACATTTACAATTACATTTACATTTATGGCATTCGGCCATATATGCTCTTAATACACCTAATACTTATGTTTAACATTTTTTAAATGTATTTATTTTAAGAATAACCTCCAGATATTAACAGCTCTGATGTAGCCGTCCACTTCTCTCTGTAGCTTGTAGTCTAGTTCACCACTTGGAGCTTGGCATGGGGGAGGGGTTTGTCCATATAAGTGGTCTTTGTGTTTGAAAGGCTGGTTCTGGCCTCATCACGTCTCCTGCCAGGAGATTAGGATGAAAGAGGGCTTTAAAGATAAATCCCGACTTCTTCTCTATCTCCATGTCTCCATCTCCATCTCTTGCTCCCCTAACAATTGACTCCGCGTATGTGTCTAGCTGCAGTACGTTTTAATTCGTAACGAGGCTCTATGCAGCTCTTCTGAACTTTTCTTTGATAGGGTTTGTTAAGGTGTATAAACTTCCAGAGTGTCACTCATTTCCTAATTACAGGGAATTTACATTTGCAATCACATTTACAATTATGGCATAAAGCATGTGCTCTTATTAAGAGTGTCTTCAATTTCCTAATTACAAGTCAATTACATTTACAGCATTTAGGAGACACTGTTATCCGCAGTGACTTCCTTTTCCTACCTACAGGGAAATTACATTTACATTTACAACGTTTGGCAGATGCCCTAATCCGGAGTGACTTCAATTTCCTAATTACAGGGAAATAACATTTACAATTACATTAACATTTATGGCATTTAAGATACACTCTTTTCCAGAGTTTCTTCTATTTCTACTGTAATTACAGGGAAATTACATTTACGACATTTGGCAGATGCTCTTATCTTATCCAGAGCTACTTCGGTGTGCTAATTTCAGGTACCGTCCCCCGGCAGCAACTTGGGGTAAAGGGTCTTGCGCAGGCTCTGGGTTGTTAATATAAGTCGATCTGAACAGACTGAAGAACAGACGTGGGCTACAAGGCGCTGAGGTACGTCAGTCTGGATAAGGACGTCTGCTAAATGCTGTGAATGTGAGTCTGAGTTTGGGATGGAGTGAGGGTGAATCATCCCTTTCTGCCACACAATCCAGAGCCACACTCACAGATAAGTGACCCCTTTGAAATGAAGGCCATTTGGAGGAATTCTGATTAAAGATTCGATGTGTGTGTGTGTGTGTGCGCTTTGTGGCCCGATTTGCGATCCTGCTTCCAAGAGGTTTGCGATAAGGCCCATTGCCCTCGTGTCCTTGTGCTCAGTTGGTTTCCTTTTTCATTTTATTGGCCTCTTTACATGTGTTTAAACGCTGCCTCTGCTGTGGGTGTAAAAGTGCTTGAGGACTCAGTGTTCCACTCGAGGGAATGTGTTTTTATGGATTCTCTTTTGCTAAACTGCCTTTCAGCTACTGCTTTTCAAATTATTAAAGGATTATAGGTCTCATGTGTCATGTATATCTGGACGATACATGAGTTCTGATCCTGTGCGTTTCTGTCGTGATGGAAAATAGCCTCCAAGACTAAAGTTCTGATAATATTTCAATGTAAAGCTCCTGCATCGAACCTCTTGTGCAATCCAATTATTACATACAATTATAAAATGTTATTTCACGTTTGCAGCCTCGGACTTGACCTTGCAATTATAGGATTGCTGGGAAACTGAACAACATTTTAGCCGTCATTAGGTTTGCGCAACTGTTTCATGTTTGGTTTCTTGTTTGCTCGACCCAGATTGAGAACTACATCAAGGAGAGCATGAAGGCCGAGATGGCACAGTTACAGCAGAGCGCCGTACACAACCACACGGCGGCCATGTTGGAAATGGGCACCAACCTGCTGTCCCAGACGGCCGAACAGACGCGTAAGCTGACCGACGTCGAGACTCAGGTATCTTGCTTACATTTACATTCACAACATTTATCAGACACTCTTATGCAGAGTGACTCCATTTCATAATTACAAGGAAAATTACATTTACAATTATATTTATATTTATGGCATTTAGCATTTCCTTTTTCCCACAAAGTCTTTCTTAATTACAAGGAAAATGCATTTACATTAACAGCATTTAACAGACTTATTCAGAGAAACTTCCATTTCCTAATTACAGGGAAATTACAATTAAATTTACATTCATGAAATTTGTGCAGACACCCTTGTCCAGTGCACTTTCTATTTCCAAATTACTGGTAAATTTCAATTGTAATTACAACTACATTTACATTTGCTACATTTAGTAGATGTTCTTGTTCAGAATGACTTCCATCTCCTAATTACTGGGAAACTACATTTACAATTACATGTACAGCATTTAGCAGACCCTCTAATCCAGAGTAACTTCCATTTCCAAATTACTGGTAAATTACAGTTAAAGTTACAATTACAGTCACATTTACAGCATTTAGCAGATGCTTTTAGAGTGACTTCCATTTCCTAATTACAGGGTAATTACATTTACAGCTACATTTCCAGCATTGTGTAGACACTCTTAACCAGAGTGACTACAGTTCGCTAGTTTCAGGAACAGTCTCCCTGGAGCAACTCGATGTAAAGGGTCTTGCTCAGGGACCCAGTGGCTGTAGTGCTGGTGGTAGGATTGGAACCCACAATCTCTTGGTACAGAGAAGGAATATCTTAGCCACTAGACCACCACCCCCCTTAAGATCTCCCTCTTTGGATCCGTTCCACGAAGCACTAAGTCAGCCAGTGGTGTTCCAATTATCTCTGCACGATTGCCCTTAAAAATGTCAAGATCAACACTCAGACCTCACGAACTGCCCGATTTTCCTTGAAGCGTTGCGTATGTTTGTCTTCCCACAACTCAGAATGTCTTATACGAGCTTGAATGACACACACAGGAATAGGGAGGAGCTTATTTTTATACTAATATGACAAATGTAGTGTTTACTTATGGGAAACTGGGTTTTAAGTGCTACCGTACAGCTGAGAAAAACATCAGTAGCTCCTTCATGATAATACTAATAATACTAATAATACTACTACTAATAATAATAATAATACATTTTTAATACTGTACTTTACATTATCAAGGATCTAAAAAATAAATAAAAGGAAAAATTATATTTGTTAAAATAGACGAAAACATGTTAAAACTAAGATTTGAAAAGAAAGAAAAAGCAAAAATTAGGAAAATTTAATGATTAAATGCTTTGCTAAAAAGAAATGTTTCCAGGCCTCTTTTGAAACTGTCTGTGGATTGTGGTGACCTCAAAGTGTCATTGAGGACATTCCACAGACGAGGATCAGTGTGGGGGAGAAGCAAAGAAAAATGAGTTGTTTTAACCTTACTGTATTTTAACTTTTCAGGTTTTGAATCAGACGTCCAGATTGGAGATTCAGCTGCTGGAGAATTCGCTGTCCACCAATAAGCTTGAGAAGCAGCTCATAGTGCAGACCAACGAGATCAGCAAGCTCCATGACAAAAATGGGTAATTTCACCAACACACACACACACAACACACACACACTTACACCTTTTCCACAGCACTGGTGCCAGTAAAAGTAAATTTAAGTTGGTGGTCTAGTGGTTAGGACACTCACCTCTTGATCATTAAGTTGTGGGTTTGAATCCTATTTTCAGCACTACCATCGTTGGGTAGCAAGACCCCTAACCACAAGTAATGTCAAACAGACAGCACGTGCGTCACTTTCGGGTTTGGCTTTAATTGGAATTGCCTTGGTTCGGATGAAGAACAGCCCTGCTTCTGTTATTCCATGCAGAAAAACAGAAGTAAATGCGTAAAAATGTGACATTCTTCGTGATATAAATGCGCTGTGGATCTCATGTGGAACGCAAAAACACTCGTTCCGTCACATCGACAGACATTTTAGATTTACAGCATTTAGCAGACACTCTTATCCAGAGCGACTTACATTTCCTAAGTTCAGGGACAGTTCCCCTGAGAGCAAATTGGGGTTAAGGGTCTTGCTCAGGGACCCAATGTTGGTAACGCCAGAGGTCAGACTTGAACCCACAACCTCTTGGTCCTACCACTAGGCCACCAACACCTTTTAGCTGATAAATAATGGCGTTCCACTCACAATACAGCTATTTACTTGATATTTTCATTGTTTATTCCGGACCTGCGCCCATTGTGCGGGGGACTGTGGGAAATGTAGTTCTCTCCCAGAAAGAGAGAATATATCAAGATATATATTGAGTGTCATGATATAGTTTATATATATTGCAATATTATTTTTAGGCCATAATGCCCACCCCTAATCTCAGCTATATATTCTGCTTATTGTGTCTCAGTCTCATGACATTGTGGGTTCTTGGTTCCAGACCAGCAAAGTTTTTGTGCAGATTAATGAGCCGATATTGTGGCACCGGCACAATACCTGGGTTTGGGAACAAGCACTGACACCAGTTCTGTGCAACACGAAACACTCAACATTACCTCATCTAGTTGATCTGGAATGTAAAAACAAACAATTTAAAAACTCCAATTTTAAACAGCACGGAAATGATGAGCTATAGCTGTCTTCTTGGTATGACTGTTATGTCCACAATGGGAGCAGTTCTCTGCAGCAAAGCTAAGTTGTAACATGTTTGTGCAATATTTCTTGATTAGAACTCATTTTTGCACATTTATGATTCGTACTGGGAATTTACGGATGATGTTTTGGCAAATATTTAAACCGATTCCTGGTTTCCCCATTTAAATTAATTTAAAAAGAGAAGGGGGGAAAAAAGCAAATTCTTGCTTCAGTTCCAAAAAATACACATCCAGCCAGTACGCAATCCAACCTTCAATCCTCGACAGCCGACGTCTCAGTCAGTTCTCATGCAGGTCTGCAGTCCCTCACTGAGCAATGCAACGGAACCTGCCAGGAGATGAAAGATGTCCCGTTGCCCTACCGTTAAAATATAACTCTTTTGGAGATGTATTTTCCTAGATGGACTCGGGCACGTTTAATGATTTTGCAATCCCCGGCGCTTAGACATCTCTTCCAGCATGGCGTTTTGATAATTGGACTGATGGGACTTGTCTTTCATCGTCAGAGCGCGAGTCCGTTTCCCAGCACGACTGCCCAGCTGCAGTCGAAAAATGCAGAGGATAATTCATATTTCCTCATCAGCATGTTGACAACAAAGAGAGAGCGGTGAAGGTTGCTGCATCTGTGTTCTGGATTTGACTGTATTCTCTTTCCACTGCTGATGTCATTGTATTCATCTTGTTGAAACGACTGACATCAAACTCAATTTTTTCACTCTTACTATCATCTTCCATGATTTGCTATTCATGTATTATTTTCCATACTTCATCATGGTGCATTAAAGAAAGATTTTTTCCATAAAATCTTGCCAACATATTTGGATTAGTGTATATCCTGTACCAATGACTAACAATAAAACCTTAAGAAATTTAAGACAAGGTCAATTTGTCTGGCATGTCGGACAAAGCCAGCTATGATGAAGTTTCCTTTTGCTTTGAGCGTTTTTCAGTCATGGATGCTGTGTGACTGGGTGTGGAAATATTTATGCCCCAACGAATATACCACAGCATAGCACACAGTGTCACCACATCAAAGTACCTTTGTATCTCAATTTTTTCCTCTAAATTTCTCTGTGTATCTCAGGTTTCTGGAGCTGAAGATGCAGGAGATGGAGGCTCGGCACCGGGAGGAGCTGGAGGAGCTGAAGGTGGAGAAGGAGAGTCTCCAGAACCTGGTGGTCCGACAGACTGGCGTGATCCGAGAGCTGGAGACCCAACTGAGCCGAGCCACAGGCAACAGCACCGCACTACAGAGACAGCAGCAGGACCTGATGGAGACCGTCCACAACCTGCTTAACCTCTGCTCCAAGGATGGAGGTGGGTCATCACTGGGGCGATGGTCTAGTGGTTAGGATGTTCTCCTCTTGACCAAGAGGGCTGATTGGGCATAGGTGTGACTTGCAAATCTTGCATGTTTATAAATATTACTAATTTTCCTGGATTTCATTTCAGATTGAATCTTTGGAATCATTCTGGATCTCCTGACTTATATATACACACTTCTGCAAGTCTTTACACAACCACACACACCTACACACTACTAAAAATGTAATGTGTTAAACCAGTTTTATACAGATTCTACAGTCACATGCCAATTGGAAAACATACGTCTACACACTACATCACGTTCATAAGTCGTACAGTGTGATTATTTACATAGGTCAAGCTGCAAGGATTAAGTTAACCTCCATTAAATGAAAAATAAATGTTCTCCATGTCAGGTGATTATGTTATGTCCACACACCGCCTCAGACAAGCTTGTGAGGGAGATATTGCTCCAGTGGGTACACACCGCTGTCCAAATACACAGAGAAGCCAGAGGTTTTGCACAAAACAGCTTAGCAAAATGTGAAGTAGATCTCATGCTGTACCTGTATCTTGAAGAGAGTGATTTTTTGTCATTGTGAACACAGCACACAGTCCACCACAATGAAACCCCTGCAATTGACCCATCCATGCAGGAGCAGTGGGCAGCTTTTTGCCAGGGCCCGGGGAGCAGTGCTTGGGGACAGTACTTTGCTCATTAGTACCATTGGAGCAGTTAGATAACATAACGGCTACGGCGATCAGCCTGAAAACGTAAGGTCGGCAGCTCAAATCCCAGACTGGTAAAGGTACGACTGAGGTACTCATGAGCAATGTACTGTCCCGAAGCACTGCTCCCCGGGTGCTGCCCATGATAGCTGCCTGCTGCCGCGGTCACATTTCATTGAGGTGAAATCTAGAACTAGTGACCCTGCGTTCAGAGGCCCAACCTGCTAATTCACGCGACGTTCGTTTTTCGAACAAAGTTTAACGACTGCCGACTCATTAAAGTTCCACGTAAACACCATTCATTCAATTTCTTTAATGTGCGACGTCCCAGTATTACCTGTTACTAAATCCTACAAAAGCTAACAAAAGACTAACAAAATAATCAACATTCTTACTGAAGTACCACTGTTCTGGCTTGGCATCATAGCCGCCCAGTTCACATATTGTCGCATTGCTGTCGCATTACCATTTTTGGCGCAACATAGTCAACGGGGCGTAATGTGAATGGCCAGGTCAGTTAGTAGCGTTACGGTTAGTGCGTTGGCCCTTTGACTGGAAGGCTACCGGTCTGAATCCCTGACCGGTAAAGGTACCACTGAGGTACTCATGAGCAAGGCACCGGGTGCTCCCCATGACACAAATGTGCAGAGGTCACATTTGGTTGGGCTGCACTGTGTGCTGTGGTGTGTTCACTATGACAAATAATCACTCACTTTCCCTGTGGATGTTGTAGGTTTGAGGTAATGTAACGTTAACTTTCCCTCTCTTTACGTAGCTTGTAGTTCTTTATCCAGACTCTCCAAGTGACTTGTGTCTTCGTTGCTGCCAAATTGTGATGAGCTCATCATTGTAATGCAATTGTCACTTATAAACATATTACAACCCAGTAAGCCAAATCATGTTTTTAATGGTAATTGAGCCCAGTTGTGGGCAGCAGCGAGAAATCCCTGGCTTCTAAATCTGCATTTCATTTTCCTCCATTGTAATATTCCACCTAATGAACAGCATCAATCATCTTTACAGCCAAGAAAACGCAGCCACTTTACAACAAAACATATCGCTTTCAGTCGCTACGTTTGGCTTTTGCAAGGAATATACTGGCTCTCAGAGCTGCACTAGTGTTTCTAAACAAATGTGTCTGAAAGGGATCTGTGCATTTGCGAAACACTCCATTACCAGGGCGACACGTTTGGGCCTTATGTAATGTTTTACTTTCGCTATTCGGCTGGTCGTTATTAAATAATAATAGTAATAACTCAATAATTCTAGTTTTTAATTTTCTACTTGACTCAGGCTCTGGCTTTTGCTTGCCGACCGCGACCTTTATTCTTGTTGGGCCTATATTTGTTCAGTGGTTTACTTTGGCAACTTTTATTCTTATTTATGCTTATTTTGCTTGAATGAGGGTTTGTAGCGCTTTGGAGAGTTTGTTTGTCTGAACTGCTGATTTATAGAAATAGCTTTGCCTGTTTGTGCTTTTCACATAAACTCCCAACTGAACAGAAGTCCCTACTGAACCAGCAAGAATTCATATGTAAATAGATAGTGGTGTATGAATATGGTTCTCAGAGCCAGGGCACAAGCTGTTTAATGGTCGCTGTTACTACAGTCGAGCTGTAAGTACAGTGTTTCCTCTTCCTGGGAATCCCTGCTGCTGCCATCGTGCCGTTTATTAAACATAATGTTTAAAATTTTTTTAACAGATGAACATCCGAAACACACTACCTTAAAACAGATGTTAAAAGCTACAGGTGCGTTGGTGAATAAACATTTTCAATAAACCTCAGTTTTATGAGGCATGTTCTAGCGCTCTAAAATATCCCCAGAATAAATCTGCATTCATTTAAGTCATTAAACCCTGACATGTGATATGAGTTATTCCTGAACTATATACTATAATCAATAAAATAATAACCATTATCAGTGGTAACCCTTTAATAACCAGTTATCAGTAATATATTTGGATCTGCAGGTGCCTCAGGTGATGACCTTTACTACCAATATAATGAGGTTGACACGTTTATTCTTCTCTCTGCTTTAACCTTCCTATTTCAGCATGGCACAATCATTTTTAAATCTTAAAACCATATTTTAATAATTATTTCATATTCTAAGAGGTTAATTCAAATCTTAAATCCTTGGCCACCAATGAATGTGTTTGTTAAATGTACCAAATCTTTTGGTAAATAGTTCCAAAGTTGTTTTATTATATAATAAAGTTATTGTGTATATTATATATAAATATTATATATTGTATTATATTATATTGTATTATATATCTAGGTCACACATACACGTGCCTATAATTGTTAAAGGATTTATATATGCAGTCAAAACATTGAAAAATAAACTAAATACCTTTCTATCAATTAATCTAGCTATCTATCCACCGCTTCATTCATCAACTATCTGCACACCAAGCGTTTTCACCAAATCCCTTCCATCTCCAGTGTGACATAAATGTTAACTACCCAAAAGTGCTACTGCTCGCTAACTATGCCATTATTTTGCATACTTTATAAGTAACTTTTTAATTTGTAATTTTACTGTATTCAGAATAAATATTTGGTGAATAGATTTCATACAAAAGTAGAAGAGCATTGTAATTTTACTTAATTATTTTTAACATCGCACTTTTGTAATTGAGTGTTAGTTTTAAGATAGCAGTACTTAAATATTCACTACTCTTTCCAACACTGCATGAACAGCAAAAACGACGGCAAATAAAGTTTCCATCTCTTCGCAACTAATCAAATATATAATTGAAATTTATAGCTTGTAGTATTTTGTCCATTAAGACTTTTTGTTTTGGTTTGAAAAGTATCGAGGCATTGGTACAGATGGAGTGAGAGCGAAATTTAAGAGTTTCAGATGATTAAACATTAAAGCGAAGTTTCAACACTGAAACGCAGTTCTATCACTGAACGACAGCATTGATAAAACTTCAAGCTTTGTGTTGCTTTTACTGCCTTCTGTCACTTGCGGACCATACATCCTAAAATGCACCGGTTCTAACTCAATAAACTGCCAGTATATTATTTATCCTGCTATCTGACTTGTTTGTTTTGAGTTTAGTAACCTAATAATCCTCGTTGTACACTGCTAAAGATTATTTGAGACATAATATTCAAATTTCATCCAGATAATAAATCCAATCACGTTTTTCCTGTTTCCAAAAGTATTTCATCATGGCAGAACCTGTGAAAGGACTGCAGAAGTCTATAAAAATACCAGTAGCTGGTGTGGTATAATGTAGTATAGTGTTATAATGTAATAATAAAGTGAAATCTTAAAGTATTATATATATGTCAGGTTAAATTTTATGAGCTCCACCAACACCCCCAGATATATCATATTCTTGTTACCTTCATCTTTCAGAACAGGTTGCTCATTATATTCAAATGAGTCATTAATACCAAATTAAAGCGGTAGAGAGTCTCAGCATGCTGACGCCGATCCTATAGCATCAATGTTCGAGAAAAAAGTAGAGTCACCTCACGTGAAAATAATCCAGTCATGTTGCAGTATCAGACCATCCAACATAACATCTTCAGATTCCATTAGCCAGCAAGATCAGGAAGGCTTAGCAGTTCTACCTGGTATTCAAACCACTGTGATGTAGAGAAAACTAAATTAATACTTGTTAATCAAATGATGTCAAAATAGTAGTTCAATATGCACCAAAGAAAAACACTGCAAGTCTAATAGGTGTTTAATACACTCTTTAAAAAAACAGATTCCTGAGTCCTGAAGAATGTTCAGCCCTCAAAAATAAAAATACATTTATATATATATATGTTCCCATTTATATTTATTTTCTATATTGAATTCTCTAGTAATCATTGATTTATAGAAAACCATAACAAATTTGTAAAAACAAAAACAGATACTGATGAATAATGAGACATGTTTTAGATAGTACTTAAAATGTGTCAAGAATGAAGGGTCACCAAATAAAGTCTCCGGATTATAAAAAGCCATGAGTAAACCATGCCCAAGAGATTGGTATGTCAAATATAATTGAGGAAGTTAAAAGATAATATATTTAGTAGTTTTATACAAATTAAAGGAAGTTTATAGAAAGTTTAAAATATAATTTGAGAGGAAGAAACAATTGGTTTATTAAAGGAAGTTGAGTGTTTACATTTATTCACTGACTCAAAGAATTAGAAGAATAGAAACAAATGGTTTGGTTGAAACAGTCCTAGACTCTGTCACACACACAACATAAACAGAAATAGGTATTGCATGAAAGGAGGAAGACAAGAATAGAAAAGAGAAACATCTACAAAACTGAAATAATTTCAAGATGGAGATCTGAGTTTGTTTTCACCAACAAAAATACATAAATCATCTGATCCCATTCTGGACTCTTTACACATATATTGGATTCCTTACAGGATTGATCCTGAGGTCAAAAGCCCAAAGGAAATGGTGTTAGAGTTTCTCCTGGTTGTCCAAAAGTTGGTGTTGAAGGATTATTGTTGGTCCATAAGAGGTCAATGCAACCGGTGGTGTGCAGCCCTTGCGCATCAAACAGACTACGTATCAGATTAAAAACAGATGGAATTTAAAACCAGTTCACCAGAATTACATTCCATACTGACTGGCTTCCACTGCAACAGCCCAAACTTCAACCACTGAACTCAGCGACATACCGCAATGATATTTTTCATATGTAACACAAACATAGCGCCATACGCCACACCGCACAGGAAGTCCAACATTCAACAAAACCTTCGCAGCTGTTAAACTTTCCGCATACAGTTAAAACTTATATTTACAATAGATAAATAACAACCAGTTTTCACTAAAAGAATCACTGAGATTATTTATTGCCGGCGGTTTCATATGAATTATGTATGTACTTTCCCAGAAATGAGTCAAATTTATTTCATTAATCTGTTAGTGTTATTTAGTTAAGATTCTCATACAATGTTACAGAGTAAAAATAATATAAAAGTTTAAATCATATTCCACATCCAGAGGACTCAAATGGATGAAGAAGCGTTCCACCTGTACTAACTAGTTATTCTTCATAACCATAAATCAGAATTGTCTTAGAAGTAAACCTGAATATCAATATGAATGTTATGTTCATAAATTGTAGAATATTTGGGAAATAAAAGGTGTTATTTTTAAAAAATAAGAACTAATTTATTCAGTAATTACAAAAAATTATCACAGAACTTAAGAGAATATATGAATTGAATTGAAAGAATTTAAACTGATCAAATTAATTCAGTTCATCTAATGAAAACATATTTAAATAGTATTTGTTAAAAGATTCAGAATAAAACCAGTAAATAATATTTTGAACAAATACTCCACAGTATAAGTTTCATGATTTCACGTCGAGATTCTTAAGTTTACCTTTAAACAAACTCAAATGAAATATCCAAAGATTTATGAAAACGCTTTAGTAGTAAATTCTTGAAATAAGCTTTTCCCTTTATTGTTAGATGAAGATCAAATCAAGACGCAGTTGAATGAGCGTCAATTGTTGAATTTGGGTGTGTAATCCAGGTTTACCGTAACATGGAATGGTGATAGCTAATCAGAGACGAGAGGACGGCAGTGTGGACTTCCAGAAGAAGTGGAAAGAATACATAAACGGCATCTTTAAATCAGTATAACGCCTCATCTCTGGTCGAATGCTCACTCTCACCTTTAGACAAACACATGAAGGTCGATATCTCCCAACCTCAGCTGCCATTGGATGAAATGTTTAAAAAGACTGGAAATGTTCCGGCGAGCCAGCAGAATCAGAAACAGCAGGTATGAGTGGACCTGGTTATTTTTTGAGTTTCACCACTTAGCAACTCAGCCAAAATGCCTGACGAGGGAAGGTGGTGGTCTCATTGTTAGGATACCACCGCTGGGCCCAGTGTGCTGTGGCTTGAACCCTGGCCTCTGGCACTTCATTGCCACCAATAGTCCTCGAGACACGACCTTTAACCCTTAAAAATGCTCCAGGGATATGCTTTGTCTCTGGACAAGAGCGCCTGCTTTCAGGCATATGAATGAACTGCGGTGGCATGGGCGGCAGTATGCACGGCCAGTTGGCCCTGTGATCACAGGTTCAAGTCTTGAATCGGTGAAGGTGCCACTGAGGTACTCATGAGCAAGTTGCCATCCCCAAGTACTGCTCTGCATGACTCGTTCCTCTAGGGCCTTCTGCGCAACACTAGTTCCAATTAAACAAGGCATTTTCCTCCAGCGTGACGTGTCAATTATTCAAGAACTTACATAGCGGAAAACCTGTCTGTCTGATATACCTGCACAAATATTTTCAACAGTCGTCATTGTGATGTGCAGGAGTTCTCACATTCTGCATCCAATGTCCAGCAACAATGGTAAGGACTCTGACAAAGGTTTAGGTTATATGCCTCTCTTACTTTTGAGAAATTGTAGAGGTTAAGTTGTTGCCAGCTATGCTATCAGCTAATGTTAACTGATTTCTGTGGGTTGATAGTAAAACACATCTCTGCTAACCATAGCTTTTTACCGATTTTACGCCACCATGTAGTTTGTCACAATCAACCAAGCACACCTTAACTAATCCTAGCTGCAGACTGGTTTCTGGTTGAGCTGGCATAAGTGTAATGATATAAGTTTACTCTATCAAGTTAGTCATTAACGCTGAATTAATGTAACGCCGGCTGCTGGCAGAGGCTGGTGTTATTGATCATTTGTTTCATCAGGTTTGTTCTGATTTTTGATGAACGTGTTGTCACTTATTTTCCACCAGTATCAAACTAAGACAGGATTACTATGGGTTTTGAAAAGATTCACATGATTATAGATTTGAAAAAATTAATTCTAAAATAAAATACACACTAATACTATTATTAACTTAGAAATCTATTATTAACTTTAAAATGTGACCTCTATAAAAACCAGTCGCTAGTTTGAATTTAAAATTGAGCGGTTTAAGTGTTTAGAAAGGGCATAAATCAAGCTTCAAAAACCATAATTTTATAAGTAGAATGGGGAATATATGAGATATCAACATTCAGTCACGCTATGAGAACGATAGTTCGCCGAGAGCACTCACAGAGACGCTGGTGTAGTTTAACACACGAGGGCCTACTCATGTTAGGGTTAACTGAACTCGAGACGGAGATGGATTCTCGAGAAATATCTTCACGCTTAGTCAACTAGTGATTGAAGTAAATATTAGCAGAGCGTGTCAAAACAGCAACTTTTAACATTCTGCTGGAATTCAATTCCTCACCTCAAGAAAGTCACGTTTTTAGGATGGAAAGGGTAAGTTTTTCAGCCAAATTTATCACAAACAGATTCCTTAAAAACAACACTAAAACAAAAATCCAAAAATTTTACCCCACGCATATGCATAAGTAATCTGTTTTACATCGAGGGTCACAAATGTACTTTGTGGTTTGATATTATTACCTCAGACTGACCGAGGAAACCACTGTCATTTACCAGACGCATACCAAAGTGAAAAGTGGAGTGATTACTGTAACTCTGTTTTCCAGTTTGAATGTTGGACGTTCCACATATGGCCCATTAATATTTAAGAGAAGTTTAAACCTGCCAACACCAGTTTATTCTAAAACTGAGATTAGCCTTAACATACTGGTATGATGGAGACACACTTCTGAGACCTGTGTAACGCCAAAATATTCATGGGTCACATATCTTGGGAACGGAGGTGTGTAAAAATCTTCAGCAGGTAGTTTATCAACTGGTTAGAGCCAAACTTCCATGTGGGATGTTGGTTCAAACTGCCAGTTTGTGTAATTACTTATATTAAACATGCTACAGATGTGTAGAGTTGAGAGGCCAGAAGTGTTACTGATATCACCACTTTCTAGACTGTATCAAATTTCCACAGGCTGGTATTGTCGAGTTTTTGGAACAGCTGCTTTCAGCACACTTTTGGACAATGTGAAAAGTGTTATGAAAGATAAGACAAAGACGCGAAACATATATATTAACACATGTGTTGTCCCTGGTTACACATATTGTGTTAGTCTGCTGCGAATAAAATGTAATATTTTAAAGACAATTATATTAAACATTAACACAAACTGTTAGATGATTTCAGTAATTACACATTTGTTCTTTAATGTTTATAAAAAACATTACGTACACCACCAAATATTGACAACATTTGGAATATTACAGGACAAGGTTGCTATTTTACACTTAAAGCCTTGTTTTCTGATCACTTATGATGCAATACAATGGTTAAGATGGAAATTTTGACTTCCATCGTTGTATTTAGTGCTTAATAGAATTGTCTTGGTAAAAGTCAGATCTTTTCAAACATAGACATGTGGCTTTTAAATGTACAGACGTATTTAGTTTCTACATCATTCAACACAATAAAAATCAAGGACAAAGCATGTTAATATTATAAAGATTTTGCATATCTTAAATAACCTCATAACACTTTCACATTTGTCAAAAGTGTTAACACAAGAAACGCCCAAAAACTCACCCACTGATGTGTAAGAATTTGATAAAGTCTGTGTCCATTTTAACACATCTTTTCTAAGAGTGTTCCGGGAATTTTGTGGTAGCTTCCCACCACCTACGCAATAGCTGATAAAGTGAGCACACCTAGTCTCTCCAAACGATAAAACTTTCATTTGAAAAACTCACCCGTGTTGTCAGTGGTGTTCGCTGATACGCTTGACACAAAATGGTCACAGAGTGACTTCCATCAGAATTAATAATTTGTCCAAATTGCCTGTGAGCTGTTATATTTTTAGTCTCACACAAACGTGAGTATGGTTTGTTTACTACAAGTGTCAGAAGTTCTACATTGTGATGACAAGACCTTAAATAATTAGCCTGACTGTACAAATCAACCTCACATTTTCGGCTCCTCCTGAGTGAATGTCTCGGAATCCATTTCTGCGATGAAATCCATTTCTGATACAGACAACCTCGTTCTTAAACGTTTTAAAGTGTGTATGACAAATACCGGACTTTTTTCAGTCCAGGAACCGAATGGGCATCCATAAATGCAAAGTTTATAACATTCATAATGTTTATGGCATTTAGCAGTAACCAAATGTCATTTCTTAATTTTTGTGACAGATTTCCTGCAAGTTTGTGGGTTCAGGGTTCAGCCTAGAACAATGGTAGTAGAGGTAGGATGGGTAGAGGTCTAGGGGTTAGGATACCACCTGTAGCCAAGAGTTCAATTCTACCTCCAGCACTACCTTCAGTGGGTCTGGGAGCCAACACCTAACCTCCTGCTTGACTGAAAGGTACCCAGGCTTCAAGCAAAGAGTTGCCTTTTAAGTACTGTTGCATATTAATGAAATTGAGTCAGGTAAACTTCAGTAATGGGACTCAATAAACTTTCAGGAAAACTTATGCATCTGGCAAATTTGTCACCAAACGTTCACTACAAGTTTATCATTACTGGAAAACTGTTTTGGCAAATCACAGAAAAATACGTTTTCCACTAGTGACAAACTCCAGTGTTCATCACAAATTAAATAGAATTTTGCCACAAACATTTTGTTTTTATGAGGGAAATGCTGTAAATGTGGGATTTGAAGCTGTAACCCTCATCCGACATAGCATCTCATCTTTCGGTCACAACCATCCGCCTAAGCTCTCAAGCCATCCAAAACTTTTACTAGTAGAGAAACCACAGATCAAGCAACAAGAGCAACCTCCTTAGAACTCTTCACCGCAGAATACAGCAGATTGGGGAAAGTGTAGATATTCAGTTAGTGGAAGGTTAAAAATACACACCTGAAGAATACAAGTCTGACACCTTACGGGGCCTACTGCATGCTTTTGGACTGTTGGACTGTGCACCTGGAGGAAATCCTCGCCAACATGGGGAGAGCATGCAAACTCCACACACACGCCCTGCGGCCAACCTGCCAAGGCATCAACCTGGGATCTTCGCCAGGACGACAAGTAGTGAAGCACGCCACTGGGCGCCAACGCGCCGCCTGATCTGTTTTATATCTCCTGTAAAATAAGTGTTTGCTGATGGACGAAAGATCAGCTCTTCTATAAATATCCTGCCCAGTATCTTGATTGACAGCTCTGCAGTGAATGCTTGAGAAGATGTTGCCTCCGTTTTCAAAGAACACCTGAGGCGCTCTATACAAGCTTAGAAATGTTTTTGCAGCCAATTGTAAACTCTTTTATATTTAAGAATTAGTAATTTATTAATATACATTAAAATGTCATAATTGTTCAATTTTTAACATCTAAAAACCTTTTGAGCTAATACTTAAGAGTTGAAAGTTGGAATTGATCTGAGAGGAGACTTGAGGTCCATTTGATACTTTGTGAATTTCTTGAATAACAAATTTTAAAGAATCAGTTTGTTGCAGAAACATTTTGCTACTGATTTAATTTCCTCGGAGACCGCTCGCCTGAACATTTAGGAACAGAACAAAAAAATACACACAAGCAGCTGAAATATTTTCTCCGAGTTTTGTAGCAAAGTTTATCTTTATGAAGGACAGCGGTGTTTGGATAGGTCGCTCCTCAAAATGCTTATTAGAGAAGTGAAGCATTGTAGCCTGTAACCTTAGAGAGGATTATTGCGACATGCCGCGCTAATTCTGAGCTCCGTCCACAACTGCGCCCCTTTCAAGAGAACAATGCCCCGTTCTGTATATTAAAGAGCAATCGATCCCTCTTTCTGTCTTTTTGGTTACTCATGCGGTTCACATGAGAAACAACGCGGGGTTGCGTGTGAATTTGTCTCCAACAGAGTGAGAGGGAGGACGAGGGCTAATTCCAGAACATTTCACGCAAAGAGGCAAGGCCTTATTCTCGAAAGCCACTCCCAACCCCTGTAGAACAACAGACGCGGGCTCGGACGGCTAGGATTTTAGAGGGTAATGTCAGTCCACCCACACAGGGCCTTGCATTAGACCAGAAGAATGTCCCGTATATACATCGTAAACTGCTCACCCCGTAATCCCACCGTAAGTGCGTAAACACGCAGGCTCGTTTCAAAATCAAGAGCCGGGCACCTAATAACAGACTGAGCTCCAGATGCTAATGCCTGACCACGCCACCATTAGCAGTTTATAGCAAACACAATCACAATGCGGTGCCACGTTGCTAAATTCGCAGTATGAATTAGAGCAGACATAGCGTTAGGAGTTGGGCTTATGTTATCGAGCGTTGCTGGTTCAAGTCCCGACTGGTAAAAGTACCACTGAGGTACCTGGCGCAAGGTCCTTAGGGCGCTTCAGTAGTACTTTTACCAATCAGGATCAATCAGCGGTCGAATTTCAATACACTACCAACTGCCCCTCAAGATTAAATTTGACGAGATGGCATTCGATCCATAAAAGATAACATGAATGATAAATGACTTATTTTTCAATGTAAACACACACACCGTTTGTTTGCAAGCACGACTGCCACAGGGAAGTCCAACATTCACTAAAACCTTCCAGTTCAGTTAAATCTTCTCCCATTTATTACAGACAAAACTTTATATTTTAACTTTATACACAACCAGTTTAATACCACAGTGCACATGACATTTACTTGATATTTATTTATTCCCCGACGAGTCTATTGAAGCGCTTGACAGCCAGCGTTCTCATAAGCACCAGGACAAAAAATATACCTCTCCCCAGAAATGAGTCAGAAATCAAAAATTTATCCAAATGCTCAAAATGTTGCACCAGTAATTTTCATTTTCCATTAATTCAGTACATTTATTCCATAATGCAGGCAACACAAAAATATAGAAAAAGTTTTAAAATAATTTTATTCTATATCCAGATGATTCCTTAAATGGATGAAGCAGTGTTCCACCTGCACTAACCTTATTGTTCTTCATGTTCAAAGTCCATAGAATGTCTCAAAAGGGCGAACAACCTGAATAACAATATGAATGGTGTTGGATGTTCACAGTCTAGCAGACATTATTTTGGGGAAAATAAAAATGGTTGCTTTTGTGTGTGGAAGACCGTTAGAACCAGTTTTGGTCTGCACTCAAAACCACTGGTAACTATAAGATAATTGACAAGAAATTAGATTGATAGGCAGAAACTGATAACATATTTTGTATTGCATCATAGTCTTACATAAAAGAATGTGGTAGACTGAAATGATTGGATGACTAACAGCTTGTTTTTTCAGATCTGAAAAATCTAGTTTTGTCATTAAGAAAATGCAATTTTGACTTGCTTTTCTTTTGCATAAATGCTCATTTATGAAGACAAAAATCTAAAACTTTCAGTTTGCTTGTTATACCCAATACTATATGTACACCTTTTACCAAAACCAGTCGCTATTTCAATGGAGGTTTCTGAGAAAAACGCACTGCTTATAAAGGTAAGAGGTATTTCTGGGATTTCTTGGAAACAGCAGAAGGTCAATATAA
This sequence comes from Distichodus sexfasciatus, assembly GCA_032718565.1. NCBI lineage: Eukaryota > Metazoa > Chordata > Actinopteri > Characiformes > Distichodontidae > Distichodus > Distichodus sexfasciatus. Next base: position 2,944,257 of record JAVGVS010000030.1, on the reverse strand, counting down.
TGTACTGCTGTGAATAAATTTCACTTGAAAAATCAATTCTTTCCATCCTGAAATGACTTCTTTGAGAGAATTCAATTCCAGCAGAATGTTAAAAGTTTGCTTTGACCGCCTACTAATATTTAATAGAAGACAGAGCCCGAATCCATCTCCGCCTCCGAAATTCAGTTAACCTAACGCAGGTAGGCTATCCCCTGTGGTGGTTGTGAATGCAGTCACACTACACCTGTTGCCCAGGAGTGTCAATCAGATGAGATTTTCGAAGTTTTACTCTGGCGCAGGAAAGGAGAAACCCCACCTTTGAACGCGATATATTCCCAAAAATATCTGTCGTCCTAGGTCTTATTCCATATAGGTATCATTTCTTGCTTGATTTATGTCCTTTCACATGAAAACATAATAACTCAATTTTAAAATTGCATGGCCACTGGAGCCTGCATGTGAGGTCAAGCATATATACAATTGGATGGTACTGAGGATTCAATGGAACATAATATCAAAGATTCGACGCATTTTCCTGATAGTTCTCAATTAACTGAACAGGCGGAAATAATGGGAGAGACGCCAGGTGTCTGTATGATATGTTGTTGATTTGCGATGCTATAAACAGGCAAAGTTCCACATTCACAGCTTCTGGGTTCTGATCTGTACTGAGTGTAATTATGGCTCAGGAACCGTTCCAGCATGTTTAATGAGGTGAGTCGGTATAAAACACACACACACACACACTCTCGAGCTCTGCTGGGAGTCCCTACTGTTATATTAGGATGGAAGGAATACAGATGATTAGACAGTGAATAGAGCAGGAGACCTGCATTAAGAGGGACAGGGTATAGAGTAAAACAGAATGTAGAGGTTAAAGTAGAATTACGTCAGACATGTAGAGTTTTTATTAGAGATGGCACCGATACGATACGTGGATGGGGTTTCACTCCGGAGCAATTAATTCAAATAGATGGATCGGGTAATGGTTAAAATCAAATGTGTTCACGCCATGTGGGTTTCTGCGGAAGTTCAACATTCATGAATAATTTTATATATTGATATGACAATGATAAGAACAAGCAATAACACAATTACAAAGCCCAAAAGCACATCACACCATTATACTGTTTAATTTCTTTTAACAACACCAGCTCACCAATCTCAGGAAATTGATGCTTAAATACTGCGTGAGGATTAGGGAGCGTCACTACTAATTACACAACTGTGTTCAAACTAATCATTTTGTGAGATGTTAAAAAGACTGTATCAGATTTGTATTGTATCAGCAGATTTGCAACATTGTATACAAAAATATAAGTATTGTATCAGACATAAAAAACGGTATATTGTGCCAGGTTTACAGTAGATTTATATTGATAATGCATATTTTTCACCCTTGGTTCTGGCACAAATCTGCATTGTCATTCCCCACATGTATTGTGATTGCTGCTATCATTGTGAACACGCCACAGCACACAGTGCACCACAACCAAATGTGACTCTATTCAATCATTCAGAGAGAGAGCAGAGGGCAGCAGCTGGGCAACACCCAGGAGCAGTTCTGGGGACAGTACCTGCTCAAGGAAAATCCTAGTGAAATCTACATTAAAACCATAACCTCCTTCTTAACACGCCTAACTGTTTCTATCAGATAGAAATATTAAACCATGCCACATTGTCATTTTTGGGGGAAAATTTCAAACTGCTAACTTTTCCTATTAACATTTTTACTGCCCTATTTTTTTGACACATATCTCCAATATTCTGTCATTTAGTTTTTACTCTTTCTACTTATTCTTTTCACCAAGTTATCCCTTTTCTTAGATTTCTAGCACTCAGAAATCGCCACAATTCTCCAGTATGCATATTTATTATTGCACATTTATTTGTTTTATTATCCTTTTCATGATGTTTTCCACTTGGAGTGGACAGGCATTAGTCTAAATATATTAATTTGAAGTCAGACTATTAGTCAAAGTGGGAGTGAAATGAACCAATGAGACAAAAATTCACACACAAAATTACTTTAACATTGAAAAATGTGAGAGCTTAAAAGGTCAGCTTATGTTGAATGAAGAAGCAGCCGTCGGCCACAAGAGAGTATCGTCTTATTCGGAGGCAATGGAAATCCAGTCTGTAAAGGAAAGAGGGCGGATAAATGATAGATGGCGATTTTTTGGTTGTTTTCGTTGATTCCCGAGCTCATTTTTGGACAGAGCTGCGTTTCTCACGTGCCCGCCTCCAGGAGCCCCTGCCGGTAGCGCCCAGGAATTTGAATTAACTGTGTTCCAGGTTTCGAGCGACGTCTGAAAGCACTGGCTGGGGAACGAAGCTGTGTACATATGACCAGCCAGGAGACAGCACGCCCTCCGAGTGGAGCTGGACCCACTGGGACGGATATCAGGCGTTTCTCCCAGTACGACCAATTCAGCATCGCCAGCGAGAAGAACAACTACAGGTAACATGCACCCTCCTGCCTCAGTTTAGTTTATACTATTTAAATGTCTTAGTGATTGTCATTGTGAACACACCACAGCACAGCACCTAGTGCACCACTACTTTGCTCATGAGTACCCTAATGGCACCTTTCCGACTTGGACCGCACTCTTATGAGCACAGGTAAAATAACTCAATCAGTCTTTAACTTTGTTAACAATAAATGGGGTAAGATGGACTGAAAGTGGTTTCAGACCGAGAGGTCATAAGCTTTCTGAACTCACTTCAGCACACTACTATCACTGGTTCTTGAGCAAGATCTGGCCCTGCTGTGGAGACTGTCCTGAGAAAATGAGACATTAATATTTTAAAGAGGATCATGATACAGAAGTATGGTTAAAAGCAAATCTCAGGTCAGGAGCACCTCCAACCAAATACACACACATGCAGGTTTACTCTTTAGGACAGTCTTTTACCTGAAGCCGGACGCTTCTACTTCAGTATTTCCAAAATTGCCATTCCTTTTCAGGATTTGTGAATCTAATCAACATACTGGATTCTATAAATAGATTTTAATTTTTTTCAAGTTGTTTTAGGAATGATAATCGTTACTAGCAAGCTTTCCAAGTAAACTTAAGCTAAAGCAAACACCACCCCTCCTTCAGCTGTAAACAGAAGTGTGTGTGTGTGTGAGAGAGAGGTTGCCACTTCTCATAATTATGCTCCGGCACCTTGAGTTTTCGTTTGGAAAGCCACCGATGTTGTGTGTAGCTTGTGCTTGCAGAGACTGTTACAAACAGTAGATCGTGTTCAAAGACTACATTTTCCGCTCCCATATAAGTCGAGGCGCTGCCCGATAGGAGCTTTGTGGTTCTACTGACAGACTTTAACGCATATACACATATACACACCACGACTGTGTCGTTGTGAGGTATTTCTATTGACTCATAATGACCAGATACAAACCTGGTAACCAAAAAATCAACAAATCTTTTAAATCAGCTTTTGTCCTTCTGTCCCTGGAGGTCTGAGTCTCAAATATGTGACTCTGCATTGAGCTTAAAAATGCTTGTCGAGAACGGAGGTTTCCAGAAAACGAGCGCTATGTTATGCGGGGTAAAGTTTTGATTTTTGTTTTTAGTGTTTTGAAACAGTGGAAGTCTATACTGTACTGTCAGGAATAAATTTGGCTGAAAAATCTCATCTCCTTTCAATCTAAAAACGTGACTTTCTTGAGGTGAGGAATTCAATTCCAGCAGAATATTAAAGTCATGGAATCATTTACTTCAATATTTACGGTAAATCCACTGGTTGACTAGCGTGAAGATATTTCTCCGGAATCCATCTTGGTCTCCCGAGTCAGTTAACCTAACGCAGGTAGGCTATCCGTGTGGCTGTGAATGCAGCGTAGGCTAGCGTAAATGCAAACGTAGCCGCGACCGCACCAAGCGTCTGTGAGTGCTACGGCGATAGTCAACTTCAAAGGCAGACTTCTCCGTTTCTCACGTGGCGTGACAGGAGAAACCCGACTCCTTTGAATGTTGATATCTCAGTCATATGTCGTCCTAATTCATTCCATATAGGTATCGTTTTGAAGCTTGATTTATTAAACATAAAAGCTTAATTTTGAAAATTTGAGAGAAGCGACTGGTTTTGCCGTGGAGGGTCACATATGAAAAAGTTCTCACAAAGCCAAAAAATATGACAAATCTCAAGTTTTCTTGGTTTTTCTGGCTTTTAGGGGACAATCAGCTCCTTAGAAATACCCTAAAATGATTTCTGCACACACACATATAACACACTCTGATACATAGATCATATCTAAATTTCAGACACACCTAACCCTATCTTTGTGAGGTACTTCCCTTGACTTCTATGATGACTCGGTATGGGTCATATTAAGATTTTAACGCTGCTACCCCCCCTAGCAGTACTGCTTGTTGGCCCGGTACTTCTTATTGGGTCTATTTGGTGAAAAGGGTTCATGTGCATGTCACTGTGATGACAAAATCTGTTTTTAATTTTTTCGGGACTTTTTCTGATGATTACTACACTCCAAATCATTCAATGCTAAATGACTCTCGCTCTATACTGTCATGTACTATAGCTCTACAGCACTCATGCACTGCGGCTCTATGCAAACACTCACTATTGCTCTACGCACCCAAGCATTATTATTCTATGCAACCATGCAATATAGCTATATGCACTCATGCACTGTTGCTCTATAGTGCATGTAGAGCAGTAGTGCATGCAGCACTCATGCTCTAATTAGACGGTACACGTCTAGAGCCACAACCCATGCACTAAGAACCACATATGATCATTTAAAATGATGAAGCAGGAGCGTTTGTCATGAGCAGCGTGGAGGTGTGCCAGTACGGAAATGTCTGCCTGGCTGCCAGCCTCCCACTCGTGCCTATTTAAAGCTAGACAGGAAACGACTCGGGTTTAGACCTGCAGTAATTGGTGGGAGAAGCCCGAGAAACCGCCGTCGCAACTTAAATCACAAACACGCACAAACTGCCACATATATTACTGCTCCCCGAGCTAATGATTTCCAAATTACATTTGCAGGCTAAAGTTCATATAGAGCCCCAGCTCTTGGCCACATGTGTAGCGCTGGATGATAAGCTGCATTTAATGACGATATATATCCAGCGCTCTCCCTCGTACTGGCTTTTCATCAGTGGATTAAGTGAAGGTTTGGCCAGAAGATTAAGTGCATACAATTTCTTTGGAGAAGGCGTCACATATCTGGGAATTATCACAGTTTATTACAGCTAGACTCGATGGCTTACCTACGTTTTTCCCACTCTAAAAGGTCTTGATGCATTAAAAAACACAGGGAAAATTTTCTTTTAACATATCAGAGAGATGTTTTCAGGAACAAACACTGGAAAAGAATGGAAATATAATTTAGGGGCAAATTAAGTCACCCTGACATTCTTGTGTTTATTTAAATAATATAAAATATATTAATAAAATGTTTTTTTGTAAAGACTGAACTAATTTTACTACTCAGTGGCTTTTACAAGCATTAAATATGAAATGTACAGAATAAATATAATATTCATAGAAATAAATGTGCTATATTAAGATTAACCTTCATCAGTTGGAGAGTATTTTTGAATTGTGAAAACTAAAAATGGCATTTGATCTGATCACCTCCCATATGCACCAGTCCGACTTTTATGGATAATTAATGTTATATTTTTTATTTATTAACTGTGTTTGTGCTGATGCAAATTTACAGTGCTATCCAACTTGTGGAATGTGGAAATCTTTAAAGAGTTTACTTTTTTGGATATTTAATGCAGATGTTTTCATGTGAGAATTTTCCATCTTTTTCACATTTTAGAAACAGTGTATTCCTTATAAATGTATACATATATGTGTACACCGTACAAGAGGTCTCGAGCCACTACACATGTATTTTTCATCATTATATTTGTCTAGGAAAATGATACAATACAACAAAATAAGTGTGGAAGTAGAACATTGTAAAATGCTAAAATGTACCATAATAACGGTAGACACATGCTCTGTAGGAAATAGCTCTTTTACTCACACTGTTTTACTCTTGTGCTAAAGGTCTTCCAGTGTTGGTTAATTTCTAATAAAAAGAAAACTAAATTTTGGGCTAAAAGGGTGCTGAAATATATAAGCAGTGTAATATTACTGAAGATATATTAGTAATGCCTTACATTACTGTGTTACAGCTAAAAGTAATACATTACAGTAATTGTGTTACTTTTGTAACCAAAGATGGGAAGTATGAAGTAATGAAGTACAAATTCTTGGTTACTGTACGTAGAATTTTCGGGTATCTGTCCTTTATTTGACTATTTATTTTTGTGACAACTTTTAACTTTTACTATGTAGATTTTTAGCATGAATATCTGTACTTTCTACTCCTTACAGGTTCAAATCAGGCTCGTTACTCTTGTTTGGTTTGTAAATTGTAAATGAGGTTCATTAGGCCAGTTTGCTGCATTTTACCTGTTCCATATCAATAATGTGCTCCCTCCAGACAACTTGACTGACTTCAAAACGTAGTAAACACACAGAAAAGACAATCCCATTGGTGTATTGATCTCTGCCAATGACGCACAACACGATAGCCACGATAGAGAGAGAGAGAGAGAGAGAAAGTAAAAGCAGGAGGCAACTCGGTGGGAAATGATGTGGTGATTGCGGTGCAGAAAGAAGCTCAGCTCCAGCAAATTCCCTTCAGTTGAGTTGAGTTTATTTCTACAGCGCTCTTTACAGCTCTGTAATATCTGTTGTATGATGTGTTGAGAATAGAGGTGATCATCATGTATAATGATGCAGCTTTATGTATCATGTGGCTTTATTTTTCTCTGCTCGCGCTCTATATAACGCTTGGACATGGAGTCCAGTCAGCTTTGCCCTAAAATGATGGTTTTGTCCTTCACAAGGGAACTTTATACTTTTATACTTTAAGTATGTTTTAGAGCCTGTACTTTACACTTTAACTTGAGTAAAGAAGTCCAGTCAATACTTTTACTAAAGTCTTTTTAAACACATGTATCTACACTTCTACTTGAGTGAAGAATGCCTGTACTTTTGACACGTCTGGTTGTAACACGTATTCGTTGCAACATGTGCAATCGTGTTTCCTCAAGACTACATTAAACACACCTTTGAAAGCATATGAAGAAATGAGCGATGGCTTAAGACTTACAATACTGTATGTTGATGTCTTGTCCTGCATTTTTGTTTTTCTCTAAAATATACTTATTTTTACTTCATCACTCTCATCTCTTAGCACTAATACAAGTGGGAAGAAAACCTCAAATATTGTTTTCCTTGTTGAGGTCAGAGTTCTGTCACCAGCTCGCAAATTAGATGTATTTTCTGTCTTAAACTTCTCAAGCGATGGCATAAGAGTTGCATCAAGGAATTTGAACTTAAAGATCGTGTTTTACGCAAAATGTTGTAAAGACTGTCAGCTTCAGTAAAACGTGTTTAGAAACGGGGGTTAGCGAGGAGGTTGTGTCAGCGCGCAACGGCAATGTATAAGTAACAGAGGAAAAACTGTAGATCTAAAAATGTTCATTTGCAGTAGAGTGGTGTTTACTCAAACAGCCATAACGTTAGCGGAGAAGTCTGATAATGAAGTGCTGTGACAGAGGAATAAACACACCTTATATCTTCAATCACACTTCATCAGTCGTTGAAATGATGTATTCTTTTCCACTTGGCGTTTTTACGAGTAAAGGCGATATCCACACCAATCTGCGTTCTTACTTTTCAGGTCAAGTCGGTTAGCATAAATTGCAAAGTAGATTGCGCATTTCTATAAACAGAACAAAACAGAGTTGTAGTATTCTCTCCTGCGTGAACGCAGTTTGGGAACGTTCGAAAAACCTGGCAGAGCTGCTTCGACCTTCTCCGTGGCATTTGCATAGCAGGCTTGTGGTCAGCCTCAAACTGCGTTAAGGATAAAGAAACTGACATTTTATTACTTACTCGAAGATCTGTTGCAAAGGCAGAGAATTGGAAGCAAATACTTCATGCCTGGAGATGGTGTTGCAGCGGTTAAGAGCACAAACAGGACAAAGCATTCAAACCTGCAGCTAAATAATGCATGAGGAACGTTTCCTTCACGTCGTCCGGCTTGTGTTCAGAGTTTCTACAAAACACAAAAAGTGCAAATTCTGGTGTCGTTTTAATTCATGAGACCGCGTTGGCTCTGTGTGCAGCATTATGAACCCTAGACAGACATTTTCCCTCCAATCAGCTTTGTGGATTTTATTCCGAATTGTCCAAAGCGTTTAGGGTTTGATGAATGTTTGCTTGGCCGCTGTGACGCTATATTAGAATATTGGACCGAGTGGTCACTTGCATGGCTTCCCCCCTGCTGAGCTGACTGGATTAAAACACTATTTTAATGGCGGAGGGAAAAACTTTCAATGCAGTTCCAAGAGAAAATGTTCTATATACGGCAGCGAGCAAACCGGCCAGTGTGTGAGTGTTGGGGTTGGAATTTGGTTTAAGATTCATTTGTGTGTTGAGTGTGTGGAAGAGCGTTTCTTCTCAGAGGTCATGGGGGGGAAATGACACACACACACACATACACTCACACACACATCATCATCACTCAGGGCTCTCTGTTGGTCATGTGCCAAAGTGGAAAAATGTCATTTGGAGCTGCAGTATAGTCAGTGTTTACACACACACTCTGTATATTTGACTGAGTGACGCTTTGGTGAAACTTATTACAAAGGCTCCTCACCACATTGTGTGTTTGTACGTGTCTGAGTGTGTGTGTGTTTGCAGATTTGTACGAAGTTGAAGTGATTATTTGCCATTGTGAACACAGCACACTACACAGTGCACCACAACCAAATGCAACCTCTGCATTTGGCCCATCCATGAAGGAGCAGTGGGCACCTTTTTTGGCAGTACCTGGGGATCAGTGCTTGGGACGGTACCTTTACTGGTCTGGGACTTGAACCCACGACCTTCCGATCACTGGGGCAACTCCCTAACAGTAAGGGCCTGCATCCACCAAGAACATTTTTTCCACTGAGAGCGCTCAAAACCTCACTTCAAGGGCGCTTTCTCAACACTTCAAAGCGCCATCGGGCACTTCTGCGAACATTCCTATTTCAACATTTCTTTGAGATCGCTAGTTTAGCCGACAAGATGGAGAGAAATCACATCTTAGCATCAGTGGCAGCATTTGAAGTAGATTCTCACATCTTTGAGACGAGATTGGTTGCGTGAAATCTCCAGATACGCCACCATTTGTAGTGCGTTCTTGACCGTGTATGCTCCGCTCATTCCTCGATTTTGATTGGGTAGCAAGAGACTATTGACAACCGCGACGCCGTTCTAAAAGTTGAACTTTCAACTTGGAGTGCTCTGAAAACCGTCTCCACCTGCCTTTTTTTCCACTGAAGCCGCTCGCTGCTCTGAACGCTGAAGCTCACAGGATTTGTATTAAAAATAGGCGCAATAAACACGTTTGGTGGACACAGGCCCTCATGCTACCAACTCTCGCTGGTATGGAGCTGTGTGGGGTAGTTGGTAGCGTAACTGTTAGGGAGTCTCCACTAAAATACACTAGGTAGTGCACTAGGTAGAGTCACACGCGTCGTATTTGACTTAGTACACTACATACTATATAGTGGGACGTGGCTTTTACTTAAAATGTTGTGCACCACGCTGGAAATGCTCTGCCCTCGCTCCACTCTGCTTTCACGCTCACACTTGACTTGGTGCTGTGTTAGAAATGTCAGAACTGTGGTGTTATTTTTGTGCCAAAATTCTGAAATATCTCGTCTTTATGTACTCAACTCTGCTTTTCCCATTTGTCCATATTGGTATCTGTATCGTTATCGGCAGATGTAAGCATGAAAACATTGGATATTGACAATTCGCTTATCGTGCATCCCTAATTTTAGCTGCATTTTGTGATTTGACATGAAGGGAAATGTCAAATCAGCATATCATCTCATATTGATTGGTGGGTCATGGATCGTATCAAAATTGTATTGTATCAGACATTGTTATCGAAATGGAATGGAATCGTGGTGCATTTAATCGATGTATTGATAAAATCATATTGTGATGAAACCTGTGATTTAAATATGCACTGGCACTGTATAAGCCTGTGAGTTGGTGTGTGACCATACATTTGCGTCTCACTTCACAAGTTCAGCACGTACGTCGCCTCTCAATAATAGCACCTCTCGCCTTGAATAAAACATGTCGTCTGATAGAGCTGTAACAGAGACGTTTGGTTAAAGCCGCGCGACTGAACTTATGCAGCAGCACACCTGGACTTCCACTGCAATATGGTTCACATCCAGCACTCACCTTCACATCCTGACAAACACCACATCTTTATTTAACATCCCCGCACTCCAGCAGCCAAGTCTTATATCCCGGGATTCTGCCTTATAGAGATGAAAAGATCCTCGCTGGAATCTGACAATGTGGTCAGATCGCTTCCATGCATGAATTTGTGAAGTGGACGTGGAGCTGAAGGAGGCGAGTAAGCTGTAAAATTTCTGATGAAGACTCGCATTATGTCTTCTGTATGAGGATAGTTCAAAATACAAGAATAATAATAATAATAATATCACATTAATAATAATCTTAGTTTTATATCTCCTTGTTTGTACACAGTGCTCAAAGTGCTTGTTATAGTATAAAGTATAAAATCAATAAAAAATCAAATGGAAGCAGCTACTTATTAGAGAATCAGCAATTGGAAACTAAATAAATGAAGATACAAATAAGACAGATAAAAAGGCATAAAATCAGTAAATAAGAGATATAAATAAATAAATAAAATAAATAAATAAAACACAAATAAACAAGTAAAGTAAATAAAATGATTTTAAAACATAATTAAACAGAAAAATCAATATAAAATTAATGTATATGATTTAAAAAAAAAAAAGGGATACCATAAGTAAACAATACTGAATATTTAAAACCAGGAATAAAATAAAATTTTAAAATAAATTATCCTGTAATGCACAGCAAAGGTTATAGATCACCACAAATACTCAAATACTGCTTGTCAATTATTTATTTCATTTTAGTTATTTATTTTATCTCATTTATTAATTAATTTTAAAGGACATAGAATTTGATGGTTGGACAGTCTGGATGTGTCCCCAGCAATGTCTAGCGATTGCTGAACTTTCCCCACCACTAAAGTTGAGCAAACCGAAACGTAACGCTCCATAAACGTCTAACACGACACCTCTAGGTGTACAAAGGGTTAAATGAGTTTCCTTGATCCTTGATCAGGTTATCAATTTCTTATTAATACGATTATTTTACCTCAATATATGAAGACAAAATTTGCAGGAAAAATTTGCTGATGACTGAATGGATATGTGACTGGTCACATTTAGTCTGATTACAGTTTCTTAAGCAGTGGTTAGCGCTGCTGTCTCACAGCGAGAAGGTCCTGGGTTCGATCCTTGGGGCGGCCGTGGGGTCTTTCTGTGTGGAGTTTGCATGCTCTCCCTGTGTTTGTGTGGGTTTCCTCCGGGGGCTCTAGGTTCCGGTTGACTCTAAATTGGCCCCGTAAGGTGTGAGTGAGAGTGTTATTGTGTGAGTGTGTGTGCCCTGCGTTGTGTTGACTCCTGCCCAGGGTTGGTCTCTGCCTTGCGCCTGTAGTTCCTGGGATAGACTCCGGTCCCTGCAACCCCAATAGGGATTAAACGGTACGGATAATCAATTAATTAATGAATGAATAAAAATTGAACAGTCCAGGTATAAGAAATAATGCCTATATTTACAATACATCAGAAGAAGCTGACATGAGAGCAACAGGTCTGATTTTTGTCCAAAAATTATAGCAACTAGCTAATTTTTTGGCAACCAAATTGAGATCCTAAACCACAAAATAAAAAATCATGGCAACTTGCTGTACAAAAATTGGATTAAAATGTCCTGTTAAACTGATGAAATATGTTTTTGTAATCTGGAATCTCGAGGCCAGCTAATGGCGGACAGCAATGAAGCTTACTACGGTTACTGTTGTGTTGTCAAGGAAAATACGACCCACAATGCGGGTTAGTTTTTATGTTGGAACGGCACTGGTGGATTTTGGACTCTTTCGTGCCTCCATATTCCCTAAAAATGAACGCAAAAAATTTCAACCGCAACTGAACTCAAACTGATAGCACGTATAGCCTGCATGATTTATTGAAACAATTTTAAGTGAACCTCTGAACCATGATAGATTCCATCTACAATTCTGTGTCTTTAATCAACCGTTTCAGTTTTTTTTTAAATATCCCCTCCAATGCTCCATCAATATATCGACTCTGTTGGCTTACGTCAAGCGCAGCTGTAGCGATGGACTTTTAAGGTGCTGTATTTCTGCAGCAGCGGGAGGATGTAATATCTGTCGCCAGGGAGAATTATCTGGATATTTCACATGCGCTCCTCCAGCCTCAGCTCAGATTCTGCAGTAATGTCTGAGTATTAAAGTAGCATTCCTACTGCAGCTCAGACTCGGATTCCGTATGGGGCTGAAGGATAAACGGCACTTGGAGGGGGGCTGATTGTGCTCCTTCTTCAGCAGCGGATTACCATGCATTCAGTAAAGTTGAGCTAGACAGAGGAGATGTGGGAGGGACGAGGGAGATATCTCCATATGTCGGTTTTTATGCCAAAACTCCAATAAATCAATAAATAAAAGGTATTTTTTAAAAAATAATTGATTTAAATTTTTAATACATCCACAGAATGTGTCTCATGCTCTTAACTAAAGCGACTTACAGTATATTTTAATAAAAGTGAAATTCTCTCTAGGGGTGTAATGATTCATCAAACTACACAGATACATCGATTTCATGATCAACAATCCCTTATACTGATTCAAAGAGAAAAATGTATTTAAATATTTTTAAAAAGATTTAAATTTACATTCACAGAATGCATCACATGCTCATAACTAAAGTACTTGTGTATAGCTGAGATGACAATAATGTTTATTTTGACTTTGACGTCAAGTTCCTTACAATGTTCCTGGCTATTCATGAGATGGGTTTTATTAGAGAGTGGAGCAAAATGTTTTATTGAAGGCGGGTTTGTGATGTATGGATCCCGACAGCATGTGTGACTTACAGGCCCCAGGCCTCTGCCGTCTGCTCGGCTGTCAGCGGCACGGTCTGCGCAGCGGTCGGTGGGAAAAGCGAGTGGTATAGTAGCATCATCTGGCTCGATGAGCGGGGGCGTTGTGGTTGCTGCGCTTTTTAAATACGATACTCTTGAGTGTTCTTCTGCATTGTGTCTATGGGAAACAGTGTTGGTGAAGACACAATGTGCTGCAAGTTCAATTTAGGACGACTGCTACATCCTAAGCAAACAAAGCGAAGATCCACTTATGTTTAATTGTCCTTCTTATGCAAAAGTTAAGCGCACAAAGTGTTTTCATTTCTGTGCAGCGTGACCTGTTTGGTCAAAACTTAGCGTATTATAAGCCAGAGCGTGCGTTGGGAGCATTTTGCCTTGTTATTGCTGAAACCAGACTGGAGACCGACTGAAATAACATGGTGAAAACTCTGTGCTGGCCTCGCTATAACTCTGTGTAAACGTCACACATCCGGCGATCAAGGAATTCACAATTGCTTTGGATTATTAGGGAAAGTCGCATGGCCAAACAGCGGGGCGCGTCCCCTGGGGTACGCTTGCGAAAGGCCGAGAAAATCCAGCTCTGTTTTTGGTTTTCTCCTAAGCGTTTCCGAACACGACTTGGCCTCAAACGTGGTGGTGTTATTTCAGAGTGGCTTACCAGAAGCCAACCTAAAGGGCTGTGAAGATTGGAGCGAAACGCTGGTGAAACGCTATCAGCCTTGGAGATGATAACGGATGTGGTGTGAGACAGCAGAACAACTTGGACGGACAGGAAAGAGAGTTTCTTCCTCTTCCAGGACTTGGTACGGCTGCTGTACTTATCACCCCGAGGCAGTAGTCCCGGCACCTCGTTTATAAGGAGTGGGGATGAAGTGGCATGTGTTTATCAGTGTGTGTGTGTGTGATGAGCAGGATCGTGGCCTGACTGCTTTTAAGAGCTTGTAAAAGAAGAATCTTTTTGAGTCTTTTTGAGACAGATGCATGCATTTTACTTATTTAAAGACTCACAATCCCTTTAACTTAGACAACAAACTCAGAATCTCTTTAACAACAGACAAAAATTTAAGCAATTGCGTAAAAAGGCATGAATTACGTCATTTGCGAGGGTAAACACACATTAGCGCTTGCGACTCTCATATGGAACATCATCATGCGCAAAAATGTAGTTGTCTTCCAGAAATGCAAAAAAGCAGCTCATTCTATGAACCAAAATGAAACCAAATCGGCTTAAAATTACCCAAAACTTTAGTTTTTCTTCATTTTCAATTGATCAGAAAATATTTATTTCCATTTTATAATATTAGAGAGTAACCAATAGGGAAAAATAAATCAAATAATTTTATTCTTTATCCAGATGGATTCCAAATGGATAAAGAAGTGTTTCCGCCTGCACTAACCTTATTTTTCTTCACAGCACTAAGCCATAGAATGTCTCTGCATAGCCAATAAAACAGACACTGTTCTTACTATTTCTAGTAGTTTATCTACAGTTTCAGCACTGTCATACTACATAAAGCTAAACAAAATAACATTTTCCACAGGCACAAGTCAGTTTTCATCAGAAATGTGCTATTTCAAGACTGTCAGCATTTACACATCAAACTTTGACACGTATGAGTAGTGCAGGACATCCTGAATACGACAACATAAAGCATGTATGACTAACTCTTACTCACACACTAGAATAAGCCTAAAAACAAAGCTATGGAAAAGTATGTCTACTTTTTTACGTGTTCCGTTCCAGGCTCGGTTCCACAAGGATTTGTTCATTTTGTAATAGAAATTTCATATTTTAACACAGCATAATGACTCGCTGAGTGAGGAAACGGGCAGGTGCGTTGACGTACATTTTCAACAAGAACACCAACAAGGATCACGCATGGAAATCTCCAAGCAGGCAGTCCATTTTTCATCTGTTCTGTAATTACCACGCAGGTTTTGGTCGTTGCGTCATGCTCCGATCATTAGCAAAAGAGTTTGAAGTGGGTGGCTCGGCACGGCGATCGGGTAACCTGTGACCAGGAAGCCTGCTGGATCGATTAAGTGTTAGCGATGAAACAACAGAACAATAGAACTCCCACGCAGCCGTCACGAAGTCGAAAGGCGCGACCGCGGATTTGGCCGGCCAACGCCTCGCATTGCCTCAGCGCCGTCTCCGAGCATCACAGAAAACCTTCGACACCAGCGAGCGCTTGACCTGCTTTCCCATTCTTCTTCCAAGCCTCATCTGAAGTGAGATTTATAGCGCTCATTCTCTCTTGTCCGTTCCTATTAAGAGGGCTAGATTTCAGGAAACAATTTTGCGAGGCTTAGCATGTTTCATTCGCCGTTCTTCAGTCCTAGTTGGCACGGTTCTGCGCTGTTGTTTCTTGGCCCGAACGCTGGTGTTTTGAAGCGAAGGCCCCTGGGTGAATGCATAATAAGATGGAGAGAAAGTCAGACCCCAGGCTGGGCTTTTAATGAGGGGGGAGGTCAAGGCAGGGTGGAAGACCAAAAGTTGACCATCAAACGAGACCGTGTGAGCCTCGGCTAGCGGAGAAGCTCTGATTAACACGTGTGTAGACGTTACACCTGTGTGATATTTAGATTGGAGCTTTTGAACTTGGGGCTTGCCTTAATTTATGGTTTGTGTCAAGCTGCAAGTGCCTGGGAGACGATCTAAGCTGTGGATGTTTGGAAACAGTGCTACACACACTGGGCAGCATGAAGTATTTATTAGGTGTATGAAATGGACATTTGCTGGTCCCAAGCCGGGATAAATGAGGAGGGTTGCGTCAGGAAGGGCATCCGGTGTAAAACTTTTGCTAGTTCAAAATGCAGACAACAAAAGCAGTTGAACCGCTGCGGCGACCCCTAATGGGAGAAGCAAAAAGAATAAGATGAAGAAGAAGAAGAATGAAACAGACATTTGCCTCAACTCACACACAATGATGCCTGGGAAAATACATGCTGATATTTTTGCACATTAAACAAGAAATATGAGTGTATAATCCCTATAGAATCTCGCAATTTAGTACCCACAGGGAACCATCTGGCTTAATCCTGAATACAGAAAAAATGTTTGCCCGGTATTAAAAACATCCCTACGGTGGTTTAGACTCACTTAACATGATCCCATATAACACCAGCAATGATGTCATTAATAGATTATTCCAAGTACTTCTACAAGTAACTGATCTTGTAATGGTTTTTCACTAAAGAAGGCACTGATCCAATACGTGGCTGTGATAAGTCGATAATGACTCAAACGGCTGAATCGGGTATCGGTGGCATTGGACTGATCTATGGAGCCGATCTGTAAATGTGTTCACGCTCATGTGGTTCTTCATGTGAAGTGTGACTGTGGTAAAGCTGGTTTATTGTTCAACATTCACACTAATTCCTACATATTGATATGACAATGAGCAGAACAAGCAACACAACACACTACAAGCCCAAAAGCACATCACACCATTATACTGTTTAATTTCCTTAACAACACCAGCTCTCACTCACAATCTCTGTGTTCCTGATGCTTTTAGCGCCGCAGGATTAGGGAGCGTCACTAAACACTACAGAACTGCGTTTAAAGGAGTTTGAGATGTTATTTTAATAATAAATCATTTAGCATATACATATGGGTGTGTAATTACTACATTGTTATAGTTAGAAAACTGTATTTAAGTCAAGTATTTCCTTAGGCAGAACAGAATAATCTCAGTCATGGATTCAGACATTTTTAAAGCATTATTTTTTGTTTTCTGTTTAAAAAAGGCTCATCGGATTTTTAGCGTATTTGTAAATAACCAAATTTACAATATTGGTATCATATCATACATAAAAAATTGTGCTGAACGCAAAAAAGATTAAAACAAAGATAAACAACAAAGTTTGCAATGTTATTATTCTTCATAGATGATTTAATACTTAAATTGCGCAATGCCGCTACTTCAAATGTAGATACTTGGATGAATCCTATGTCCTAAGCACAATATGGTCTTTATGTGTCTGTATCCCCTCCCAAGATCAAAAGGGTTATGCATGTGATTTGACTCCAAATATACAGTACTGTGTGAACGTCTTTAATGTCGTCTTGAGGAACTGTGTTTATATTCATGGTTTCATACATTGCAGCAAATCACTTTACCTGTTATCTTACTTTCCTAGAAGCAAGGGATGCCTCAAGACTTTTGCATGGTACTGTATCTTGAAGAGTTTGGTAGCATAACAGTTAGGAAGATGGTCCTGTGATCGGAAAGTTGACAGTTCAAGTTCAAGACTGCCCATGAGTGAGGTACCGTCCCTAAGCACAGCTTCCGGGGGCGCTGCCCATGTTAGCTGCCCGCTGCTCCTTCACGGATGGGTCAAATGCAGAGGTCACATTTGGTTGTGGTGCCCTGTGCTGTGGTGTGTTCACAATGTCAAGTAATGACTTACTTTAATTCACTCAGGGAGGTTAATATTGAAAGGGCTCTTCATCGACCAGTTTTAATTGGTGTTGAGATTAAAAACGATTAAACTCAAGATGTGCTCATATTAGGCAACATAAAACGAGTATATCTTGAACTTTAGCACAAAGTTCTTTATGTCCTCCCTCTGCCCGTGTCTGTCTACATCTCTCAGCACGTCTGTTTAAGGGCCCTTGATTTACACCTTCCACATGTGTTGCTCCAACTGCACAACCCCTGTACACACTCCCCCTGCTATATGTGTGTGCTCAGCTCTCAAACAAATAGACCGGCCTAGTGCAAACTGTTGGGTTTAGCTCACAAATGGCCAGGAGATTTATAGACAGTTGGTTGGTGCAGTTGGTAATGTAAAGGTTAGAGAGTTTACTCCGTGATGGAAGGATAGGCCCAGCGTTCATGTGCAGTCCTATTAAAAACATGGTATAACATATGATGAACTTCTTTTCTAAATTCTTCAGCACATTTGACTTCTTGTCTGAAAAGCTTCTTCAGTTCTGGGAAGTTAGAAAATAAGTCCAGTTCTGAGAACTGAAGAAGCTTTTATTTAGATGAAAAAGGACTTGGGATCGGCACCCTAGGAGGGGTTGGTAAGGGGTTGGCACTCTAAGAGAGGTTGGCACTCTGGGAGGCGTCAGTGCTCAAGGAGAGATTGGTACTCTGGATTGGGGTTTTGCACTCTGGGAGCGGTTGGCACTCCAGGTTGTGTCATGAGCAGTCAAGGTTGTGGAAGGGGTCAGCACTCTGGGAGGAGTTACTGCGTTGGTGTGGGTCAGCACTCTTGAAGGAGCCAGAGCTCAAAGAGAAATCAGTACACTGGGAGTGGTCACTTCCCTGGGAAAGGGTCAGCACTATGGGAGGGGTCTGTGCTCTCGGAGGAGTTGGCACTCTGAGAGAGGTTGGTGCTCTGGGAGGGGTTGGCACTCTGGGAGGTTTCATTACTATGGGAGGGGTTTTATACTCAAGGAGTGGTCAGCCTTCTGGGAGGGGTCAGTGCCCTTGGAGGGGTTGGCACTCTAGGAGGAGTCACTGCTCTGGGATTGGCTGCGACTGTTGGAGGGGTCAGAGCTCAGGGAGAAGTCAGTGCTCTGGAAGGGTTCACTTCCCTGGGACAGGTCAGCACTCTAGGGGAGGGGTTGGCACTCTGGGAGGGGTTTCCCCTCTGAGAGATTGATGCTTTGGGAGGGGTTGGTGCTCTGGGTGGGGTCAGCACTCTGAGAGGGTTCAGCACTCTAGGAGGGCTTTGCACTCTGGGAGGGTTTTGCACTCAATGAGGGGTTGGTGTTCTGGGAGGGGTCATGCTCTGGGAACGCTCAGTCCTCTGGGACCTGTCAGCACTCTGTAGGGGGCCAGCACTCTTGGGGGGTCAGCACTCTTTGACGGAAGGGGTCAGAGCTCTGTGAGTGCTTGGCACTCTAGAAGGGGACATCTTTCTCTGAGGGGTCTGTGCACTTTAAGGGTCGGCACTCTAGGATGGGTTGAGATTCTGGGAGGGGTCTGTGCACTCGGAAGGGTTGGCACTCTAGGAGGGGTTCAGCATTCTGGGAGGGTGGTGAGCACTCTACGAGGGGTCAACATTATGAGAGGGGTCTACGCACCTGGAAGGGGTTATCATTCTGGGAGAAAACATCGTTCTGGGAGGTGTCAGGACTCTGGGAGGGGTCTGCACTCTAGGAGGATTATGAAAAGACATCTACATGATTTTTTAAAGAAATGCAGTAACTTTTGATCCAAGCCATCAATATTAGCATGAAGGATCTTGGTTATCCTGTCTTTGATTCCTCAAATCTCATTGTTTCTTTGTGTCTCCAACAATAATCTTGCCTCTCTACCACCTGCAGACTCTCCCTTAAGAGCCACAGTGGGACGGCGGGACGACAGAGCAGCCTGGTGATCCATGGAGCAGATTTTAGCACCAAAGACATGGACAATGACAACTGCATGTGCAAGTGTGCACTGATGCTGACTGGAGGTAAGAGAAGAAGTCATAATGCAATGTAATGAACCTTCCTCAAAATGATAAATGAAACTCATGTCAGGTGACTTGAAAACTAAGCACAAAATGCAGCTACAATTCAACAGAAATTAAACAGTCCTGAGATGATTTAGTGACAAATTACTTTTTAAGGCAGTTGTGGATCTAAATAATAAAGGGGTGATCAGTACAAGGACAGTCTCTCTGGAGCAGCTTGGGGTTAAGGGTCTTACTCAAGGACAGAGATGAGCATCTTAACCACTAGGCCACCACCAACCCCAGACAAAAGACTGAATTTAAGTGAGTGATTATTACTCATTGTGAAGACAGCACAGCAAACAGTGCATGACAACCAAATGTGACCTCTTCATTTGACAAGTCAATGAAAGAGTAGTGGGCAGCATTTTTGGCAGTGGCCAGGGAGTAGTGCTTGGGGTCAGTCCCTTGCTCAGGAGTACCCCAGTACATTTTTATCCTTCAAGACTTGAACCAGTGACCCTCCGACCACAGGGCCAGCTCTGTAACCATTATGTTACCAATTCCCTAATTTCAGGGACAGTCCCCTTGAAGCAACTTGGGGTTAAAGTTCTTGCTCAAGGTGATGGTAGTGCTGGAGGAAGGATTTGAACCAACAACCTCTTGGTCCAGAGGCGAGTATCTTAAACAATGGCTCACCAACATCTGTAGCACAACTACTACAGCTACAGCAGCTGTAAACATGGAGGACAGCCAGGCACAAGTGCTTAATAATTTGGAAAAGGTCTTGGTGGGGTCCACGTTTGACTAAATTTTGAGCCAAGACACGAGAATCCCTTTACCGTGATGAATCCTCCGCTCGTGTGGGGTGAAACCTCCACATCCCTCAGGAAGCTCCTGGGGCTGGGATGGCTGGGAAGCGTCATTATGCCGAGCATGACAGCAGAGTTGACGGAAAGAGGTCCTGTCCTCACAAATCTACCTTACTACAGAGACGCAAGCCAAGCGCTAAGCAGAGCTTTGACACTGATTCATCTGCTCAAAAGCAGGAATAATCAGGTTGTGTGCATGTGGAGTACGAGGAGGGATTTGGAGGATCAGACCAATGGCTGACTGTGAACTGGGAGTGACTATATATATCAGGAATCAGACACACTCCAGAAAATTGCATTTTTAGCAAGTGAAAACATCTTGATTTTAGGGAAAGTAGCCATCATTACTCAGGCCATGACTTTTCATTTTGAGATTTGACGTATTTTAAGAGTTATTTAATAGCAGACCTGTAAAGTATGATTAATTGAAGTGCTGCAAAATTAATAACAATATTAATTATATAACATTTTGAGATGAAAGCAGTGTGGTATAAACAGTAATTTCATTTTGTACTTGAACTTCATGCGCTGACCTGTCGACTCCCGTCCTGAGCGTATAACAAGGTCATTAAGCTCTGTCCTCGTCCGTGGCGACATGGTAACAGGCAATATCAGCATCCAATCAGAGAGCTCTGTCAGATTGGACCGTGCCAACAGAAGGGCAGCATACTTGGCTCTTGGAAGTCTGTCGAAATGTCACAGATGACAGTGGCATTTAAGTTTGTGAAGAGTGTCCAAGTTGTTTCACACAAGTGAGACATGCCACAACGGGCATACTGTGGGCACATTTTGCAAGTGGTGTGTGTGTAAGTGTATATGTGTCTGTACGTGTCAGAGGTAGACAGAGTGAGAGAGCGACTGCTGCAACATATTTGAGTTTAATGGACTGTGAAGTGACACAGATGACAAGCTTTCAAAATAAAACTGCTCTTCTCATAGCTGTGTGATAAAGTGATTAAAAGGCTTTACTTCTTGCCCCGAAAAGGCAAAAGTTAAGTTTTTTAGTACAGCCTGACGGTTTTGAATCTCAGGACTTCACGAAAATATTTATTTTACATTTAAAACCCATTTACTCCCATTTCTTAAAATGCCCAAGGGGTTATTTTTGGTGCTGATAAAAAGTGGTGATGCATCAAATCATCAATATTATCAGAATAAAAATTTTATGTTTTAGACTCAACTTTCTTTGTGGAAATGATTATTCACATAAACTGTCACTTTCATATAAACTGTTAATTTCTATCTGGTTGAATATCTGTTATCTCTTAATTCTTTTTAAAAGAAACTGCTTTTATTCTATGATATTTGGTATTGTTTTAATTTTAAAGGAGCTCTATGTAAGATTGTGGCCAAAACTGGTACTGCATTCAAATTCAAAATACTGCTGCACATTGTCTCCTCTCCCGCATCTCACTAGAAACAAGGTTGCCAGATAGATCAAATGAGGACTCATATTTGGCCAATCTAGTGTCTAATGTTACATTTGGTATTGTCATAATTAGCATGCTAATGTTTGCACTGTTACCACACTGTCCTAGTGTAATGTTGCTATAACGATGCTAATGTTAGCCATCACAAGTGACTGTTTTAGTTTCTCAAACAATTCAGTCGGTTGGATGACCCACTTGCAATTTATGATCCAACATGAAAAAGGTTTTTCAACTGTTGAAAATATTTTAAATATTCATCCCTATGTCTAGTGATGATACAAGTTAGCCAACCTTGCCTAAATAGTACCTGTCCAGTAGAAAATTAGCCACTTCAGCATCTGTCTTTAATTTCTTCTCTGCTTTCAGCTGTCTCCATCTTTCAAATGCATCTCCTCTGCTGATCTTTGTTTAGTTTCTGCTTTGGTCAAGACGTTTTTGAGAGCCATAGTGAGGCCTTTTAGTTTTGGTAACGTCAGACATTTGTAGTCCAGAATGCTTGTAGCTGCAGCTCAGTGGTAACTGGCAACCTGGATGCTGAAATGCTACTGACTGGCGCTACAGGCCAAAACACGATTTGCGTGCTGTAAATGAAATTTTCAACTGTGAATATTCCGACTTAATCTCAGGTGACATATTACGTTTATTTTATGCTTATTTGCCATAACTTATAGCTCCTTTAATTTCGACACATATGACGGCACATAATCACCTGTTGAAGGCTGGAGTGAAATGTTTCATCTTAACCTACAGTTGTGTAATGGATGCTATTTATTGACTCTGGATTATTAACTGATATCTGTTCTCAATGCTCAAATACTTGGAAACTCATCAAGTTCCAAACCTTTTGAGCATAGTGAGCTGCCACTCAGTGTTCACCTATACCACAGTGACCACTGGCATAACGTCCTCTCCATTCCCATATCTTTCCACATGGCACAAAAACAAGATGGCACTAGATGACCTACTGAAATATTGTCTCTCTGATCCCTGAACGTTCAGAGATACAGCAAGTATACACCGGTCAGCTGTAGCATTATGACCTCCTAATGACCATCTAATATTGAGTAGTTGGGGTGTAAATTACAGGTTTCCCCTTACAAAAATGTTAGGCTGCTGGCAAACAGTTGCCGTTAATCTTTGACAGTGTTGCAACAAATTTGCAGCAAGGTTATGCTTTCACATGCAAATTACATTTGGGACAAACTTTGTGTTTGTGTTGGATTTCTAGCAAACTTTGTGGAAAACGTACGCACCTGGCAAATTTGACACCAAAAGTTCACAATAAGTTTGCCATTACTGGCAAATTATTTTGGCAAATTGTTCACTGATAAATATATTTGTCACTAGTGACAGAAAACGGCAAATTTGTCAGTCCCTCCAGGATTTTGCGGGCCTTTTTTCGGAACATTGCGGCCTGAAATGTCTGATTTTGCAGCAGCTTTTTAAAAAAAAAAATTGCGATGAAAATGCAATGAACCAAGAGGTTGTGGATTCGAATCCTACCTCTGACACTACCAACACTGGGTCCCTGAGCAAGAACCCTGACCCCAAGTTGTTCCAGGAAGAATGTCTCCCAAATTAGAAAAATGGATATAAAAGTGCTAAATGTTGGGGCAGTTGGTCCCCAGGTGCTTCCTATGTTAGCTGCCAACTGCTGCTTCACGGATGGGTCAAATGCAGAGCTCACATTTCATTGTGGTGCACTGTGTGCTGTGCTGTGGTGTGTTCACAATGACAAATAATATTTCACTTTGACAAATGTAAAATGTAAATGTAAAGGCATCTACTAAATGGTCACAGTGTTATGGGTGACCAGTGTATGCCAGAAGAGAAACTTAGATTTTATGATTCACTCATTTTGACGTTTTAAAAAGATGTGAAAGTCTAGTCCTTGAAAGTCCTTGAAGTAACAAGATGGATCAGTGTTCTACAAGCAGCGCCAAATTTCGATTTCCAGTGTTTGTGTTTTATAAAGAAGGGGCGGCACACAGCGAGAAGGTCCTGGGTTTGAGCCCTGAGTCAGTCGTAGGGTCTTTCTGTGTGGAGTTTGCATGCTCTCCTTGTGTTCATGTGGGTTTTCTCTGGGTGTTCTGGTTTCCTCCCACCGTCCGAAAGCATGCAATATAGGTTATTTGGTGAATCTAAATTGGCCCCGTAAGGTGTGAATGTGTGTGTTATTGTGTGAGTGTGTGTGCCCTGCGGTGTGTTGGCGCCTGCCCAGGGTTGGCCACCGGAAGGTTCCTGGCTTAGGCTTTGGTACCCCCACAGCCGCAGTTGGGATTAAGCGGTTCGGACAATGAATGAATGAATGAATGAATGAATGTTTTGTAAAGATGTGAAGCTGAATCGTGGTATTTATGAATGCACTCATCGTACATTTTTTGTGTTTTCGACTCTTAAGGTTGGTGGTTTGACGCCTGTGGCCCGTCCAACCTCAACGGGATGTACTACACCCAGGGTCAACACATCGGCAAACTCAACGGCATCAAGTGGCACTATTTCAAAGGCCCAAGTTACTCTCTCCGAGCGACCGCCATGATGATCCGGCCCCTGGACTTCTCATAGAACTCTTCTCTGCCAGACAGGACAACACCTTTTTCCCAAAGACATAATGCCTTTCAAGTGGCCTGGTTTGCTACGTGTTTGATGTGTGAAGCGTTTGCGATCGCCCGCCTTTCATGGAAACTGGGATTCAGGAAAGAGACGGCGTCCTATTATTGTCTTGTCGCGTGCGGGAGATGCTGAGCTCTCTGGGAATTTAGTGGAGCATTGATGGCTGGATTTTATTTTTATATCAGAGATATGAACTCAAGTGGCATTGGCGCCATGTGAACTGCCGAGACAGGAAGATGGACTTTGTTGAGAGAGGTCACACTTACAAGCCTCCAGATAATTTGGCTCTTGTTTCTCCAGTTGAACTTGAAACGTCTTCCAAAAATATAAAAGTGAGCTTTTACGATTTTTGTACAAACTCCTTTGCACACTTACCTTTGGGACATGAAACATTATTTTGTATTATTATGTTTTGTATACCTACACGATATTTTTTGTACATCTGTTTGAGGTGAAAAACGTGGAAAAGGACAGCGTGCGGTTTGGAGAAGGTCAGCCAGTGTACAATTGTGGAAGTGAAGCTTGATTTCTATGGAATGTAGAGAATGAGGCTCTGATGGTACTTTGGCCAGATGGTGTTTATTACTCAAAGTTCAAATAACTGCATTATTATTATTATTGGCTTTGAACTTTGGTGACCTTCAGCTGCAGTGGAGTGAGCAGTCGCCGTGTGAATTCAGGGCAGGGTTCAGATGCACACCGCAATGTAAACGACACTCTCGGCCAAGCTTGACGTCTCGTCAACAATCAAAAAATCCTGCGTTTTTAGACAGCAACAACAATAACACAGGAACGCTATGGTGGTAGAACATTTATGTTCGAGAGTCATCTAGAAGAAAGACAAAGAACTTTCACTTGGTCACTGAGCAACTTGAAATGAAAGCGGTCAAAACCTCACTTCCAGAGCGCTTTCTCATTGTTGCCAAGTTGTGAAAAGCATCATCAGGCACTTGCACACTCGTTCCTATTTAAATGTGTTTCTTTGACTTCGCTGATGTAGCCGACAAAATGGAGCGAATTCACATCTTAGTATTAGTGGCGGTGTTTGAACTAGATACTCACGTCTTTTGAAATTGCCTGCATGAAATAAACTGTGCAAGTAAACAGCTGGGACAGCACCACCAATTTATATGTCCCGCCTCTTCCTCGATTTTGATTGGCTAGCACGAGAGAATTGACATTGATGAGTGCTGCGCTGTTTTAAAAGGTGAATGGATTTCAACTTCAAATGCTCTAAGCGCTGTGGCAAAAGAAAAGTCCAGACCAGGGCTGCAACTAATGATTCTTTTGTTAGTTGATTAATTATTGATTATTTTTTCATTAATCAAAGAAAAAACTATTCCATTTCCAGCATTAATAAACCAAATCGTGTCTCTATTTTTCTATATTTATTTTTTACTCTATAACATTAAGAAAAAAAAAATCTGATTAATTGAAAATGAAAAAATGTTAAAGTTTTGGCCATTTGGACTCATTTTGGCCTATAATCTATTTTTGACTCATTTCTGGGAAAGAACTACATTTTTGTGCAAGACGGCGTTCCACATGAGAGTCGCGTCACAATAACACGGTGGACACACGTCGGAATAATCACTGAAAATATCAAGTTAACATCTGTATTGTGAGTAGAACGCTGCTTGTTGTTGTTTATCAGCTATAAATGAGTTTTGTCTGTAATAAATGGGAAGATTTGACTGAACTGGACGCTTTAGTGAATGACTTCCCTGAGAGAGTCGTGTTCTAACAAACAGCACGTGTTTACATCACGAAAAATGTCATGTGTTTCTACACAATTACTTCAGTTTTAGTGACGGCAAGACACGGCACTGGTTCTCGTCTCCTTCTTATTCTTCTTTTATGGCGGTCGGCGCGTCCAGCAATGCTGCTTTGCACCTGCAGCTTTGATTAACCTGCCCCCACACTAAGGAGTAGCCACTGTACATATCATTATAATAAATGAATTGCTCATCCATTATTACAGTAGTTTGCCAACGTCACCAATAATCGATTTTAATTGACTTAATTGATTCGTTGTTGCAGCCTATTCTAGGCCAGCGTTTTGTTTTTTAAACTCTGAACGCTGAAGCTCACTGGATTTGTATTAAAGAGATGCGATGTCAGCGGAAATAGCGCGTTTGGTGGACACAAATTTCCGTAATTTCTGCAAGGTGCACATCGTACTTTATGTGCTGGACGATAGTAAAGTGCATCGCTTTGGTGCTGATTGGTGTTTACAAGAAGCGGTCGCTAGTGTAGCAGTTAGGTAGAATACCTTGTATTTCGAGAAGGTACTTGAGTTCAAATCCCGGACCGGTAAAGATACCAATGAGGTACTTCCCCAAGCACTGCACACCGGGTCCTGCCCACTGACAAATATTCACTTTACGGTGAAGAAACACTGTGAGAAAGTGATTAAAGTGAGCGATTATTTGTCACATCTGCATTTGACCCATCTGTAGAAGGGTAGTGAGCAGCTGACATGGCCTTTCCCACAGAGCAGATGCTTGGGGACGGTACCTTGCTCACAGTACCTCAGTGGTACCTTTACCGGTCTGGGACTTGAACCGGCAACCCTCAATCACAGGGCAAACACCTAACTGTTAAGTTACCAACTGCTTCATAAGCTTGTGGAAATCAGCGGAATTTTGAAGTCATTAGAAATTTGCATTATTAAGCAACATTGCGGTTGGTTGAGTTTTGTCTTTGTTCTGGATGATTCTTCTGTAAAATAATGTAGCGGTTTCTGATAGAACTCATGCTGCTGTACAACATTAACCCTGTGATAATTAATGTGAACATGCTACGATTGTTATAGTAAAATTCACCCATTAGTCAGTTTGAACAACTGCAGGATAATTTTGTGTCTCAAGTTCATCACGAATTCAGCACATTTTTGCATATAAACAAGTCAATATTCTAATTGTTTTCTCACGCAGCATTTCTTAGTTCCGGACCGGAAATTTCAGCATGTTTTCTCTGCTGGAACTCTCACCGTTCAACTGGGAGTGTTGGAAAGCACATAAGTGAAGAAACGCAGCTCTAAAAATGTTCAAATTTATACAAACAGCAAAAACTCATGGTACTGTACATCACACTTACAGGAAGGTTTATAGATTGATGATTTTTGTTTGAGTTTATTCTCTTTTTAAATGTTTGCAAATGTACATAAAACAGCTATTAAAGATACAGTACAGCGTTTTCTTTATTATGCGAGAGAGATTATCACTTTTACAGGCATTTTTATAGTCTATTTCGGGAACTTGGCAAGAGTGTGATAAGTGGGTATTTTTAACTTGCATACACACACACACACACACACACAAACAGTCATAAAACCCACCTTTTATTTTGATAGTGGTTAAAAATTCAGCTTTGTTTTTCTTTTGTTGATGAATTTTTCAAGATTTTAAAGAGTAGATAACTTATTTTCTTTCGTATAGACACAGCACAGCACACCTCGGTGACACTGCATTTGACCCAATACGTAAAGGAGCAGTGGGCACCTGATAAGAGCACAGCAGGGCAGCAGTGCTTGGGGACGGTACCTTGCTCATGAGTACCTTAGTGGTACCTTTAATGGTTCAGGAGTCAAACCAGCGACCTTCTGATCACGGGGTGAATACCCTAACTGTTACACTACTCACTACTCCATAACTAGAGCCAAGCTGTTTTACAGCCACTGATTCCTGCTTCAATCTTCATCAAGGTGGACTTCATCCTCCGACCCCATTTAGCAGCTGCCAAGAGGGCACTGTGATGCAATGAGCAAGTGCCAGGAGAATCAGAATTCCATATATATCATCTGTATATGTATGTGTATATATATATATATATATATATATATATATATATATATATATATATATATATATATATGTACACTGTATAAATATATCGATTTTACTCAGTGCACGGCCGACTCCGCGATGTCTCTGTGGACCGACGTTCACACTGAACATAATTTCCCATCTGTGGATGGGGTGTGTTGGGTTATTTAGTTTGGGGGGAGGTTGGGGGTCCAGGCCTGTGGACCAGAACCGGGCCATGGTCCAGATCAGATAAGAACAGAAACGGTACCTGTGGTGCGACTCGTCTCAGCCTCCCGAGAGACAACACAGCGAAAACTAAGGCAAGCCGTCTGCGAAACGGAAATGGAACCATCTGGACTGTAATGATAATATTATATTGTAATGCCAGAGGTTTCGATTTGAAGAAGTTCTCCAAGAAAATAAGCTGGAAATAATCTTAAAGGAATAACATGTACCAATGAATGATAGCTATCTTATTCCAACTACATAAATAAGAATTCATCTGCCAGATTTTGGGACATTTTTGCACACAGAATATGAGGAATGATGTGCCATATGATTAGGTGATCTGAATAGTGTTGCTTTTTACAATTCCAGTCAATAACAGAACACTGAATACCAAAGCTCAATACTAAAGATGGCACCGATCTGATACGTGGATGGAATATCTTTCCAATAACGACTCTTGGATTGGGTATCGGTGACATGGAGCCATTCTGTAAATGTGCACGCTCATGTGGTTCTTCATGTGAAGTGTGACTGTAGTAAAGCTGGTTTATTGTTCAACATTCACACTAATTCCTACATATTGATACGAACAAGCAACACAACACACTACACACTATTGAACAGAACAAGCAACGCAACACACTACAACCCCAAAAGCAACATTACATCACACCATTGTACTGTGATTACAGAGCTGACCCTGTGATCGGAAGGTTGCCGGTTTATGTCCCGGACTGGTAAAGGTACCACTGAGGTACTTAAAAGTCTAAACCCTAAAGTTCACAGAAATTAAAATAAACGTTAAAATTAAGTTTGATTGTAATTTATTATTATAAATTATTTTAAAGCAAATATCCAGTCCAATGACGTCTCAAAATTTTTATTTGTCACGAGTACAATGTGTAGTGAAATGTGTCAGCAATAAATGTTAAGAAATTAAATTAAAGTGAAATTTATTAATGGCTTAATCTAAGGCAATACTGTCAGTGATCTGGTAAGGATATGGCACTATGCTAGCAGTTAGCCGTTAGCCGTTAGCCCATGTAGCGTGGATGGTTAACCCAAACGTGGAGTGAGACGCGAATAGGTAGGAGAACCACGCGAGTTGATCTAAGAACTCTCTAACCCAAAGAGTGAGGATTACCACGAGGATCCGCATTCTATCGGATACACACTCAATTGAGGAGATAACCAAATAACTGAGACCATGTCCACACTAATACGTTTTCGTTTGAAAACGCATCTTTTTCTCTCCTTTTGGCCTTCCGTCCACACTGAGACGGCAATTTTGGTCAAGGAAAACGGAGCTTTTTGAAAACGCTCTCCAAAGTGGATAAATTTGAAAACGCCGTTTTTGCGTCGCAGTGTGGACTGTGAAAACGGAGGCTTTCACAAACGATGACGCATATGATGCAGTCATGTGACCAATTCAACTAAGATGGCGGACGGCATTGTACAGCAGTTGTTTTGTTTGCTCTCAATTTTGACAGCCCTATTAAAGATTAATATCAGTTTGTACATGCTCTCAAAGAGCCGGAAAGTAAATAAACGGCAGACGGAAATGACGCAGGTCGAATCGTCTTACGTTTCACGCATGCGCAGTACAGGAACGTAAGCGTTTTCAGTCGTTTCAGTGTGGATGATCAACTCTTCGGAAACAATTGAAAACGCGGAGCGTTTTTAGACGAAAACGCCGTTTTTAAATTTATCCGGATTATTAGTGTAGATGTAGCCTGAGAGTGCTCACAGTTGACACTGACCAAAATCAGAGGTGGGCTGTTAACTCAATGACTGAGCGGTGAGCTGCGAAAAAAAGCCTCCCTTTATACTTCCCGAAACGCGCCGACTACTTCCGGGTCCCCGTGTCGGTCACGTGATCGGAGTGGACGTGACAAATACAAACAATATAGTAATTTTATCATCTTTTATTAAATGATATTGCAGATAAACAACACCTGTACGTCCAGATACAAACAATGCGGCGTGCATAAAGTTTCAGAACTGTGTTGGAAAAGCTTGACTGAACTTGTGTGCCCTCAAACCTGTGTGTGTTGAT
This sequence comes from Distichodus sexfasciatus, assembly GCA_032718565.1. Taxonomy (NCBI): domain Eukaryota; kingdom Metazoa; phylum Chordata; class Actinopteri; order Characiformes; family Distichodontidae; genus Distichodus; species Distichodus sexfasciatus. The sequence continues at coordinate 2,913,797 of JAVGVS010000030.1, read as the reverse complement.
GTTATTTTGGGTTAAATAATCCAGCTTCAATCTGTTCCATGCAGACACTCTGCCATTTAGGTTGACACACGGCTATCGGATTTACTGGAGAGAGTTAATGCAGTTACGGGAAGGTGAATTTCATTTTCCCCACTAAGAGGCAGCTGTTTACTGGAGGAAACGAGATTAGTGTGAAGTAGTCGTCTGTCAAAATATCACACAACTCTGGATGGAATCGGACCACAGGGAGTGCGGAGAGCTCGCGTGGCCAACGCTCAAACGCAGGAAACTACTCCAAAAACCCTATACCTATAAAGTTACGCTTCCAACAATGTGTTTTCAGGCTCCTTCTATACTATGCGTCTTTTCCGTGTCGGTTCGGCTCCAAAAACACGTCCTGAAATACTTGCGTGTGATCTGTTTGGCTGAAGATGGAGTTCCACCAGGTCCAAAATAAATGGCTGATCCTCACGAAATAAACTAAAGCGTATTCAAATTGCGGCCCTTCTTGCGACACCGAGCCTCATTCTCAAAAACGGGAGGCCAACACGACTTTCTATACAAAACAAGTAAGAGGAGAAAAGTGAGAATATGGGCTGACATTGTTTCAATTTGGGTTTAGGGTTAGGATTAGGGAATGCACAATATGGGAATTATCGGCTGATGCCGATATCCGATTTTTCATGCTCACATCAAATAAGGAAGGCAGAGTCGAACACGAGCGTAGGCAGAAAAGATATTTTGTTACATTGCGCGGTGAGAATTTCTAACACAGAGCCAAGTCAAGCGAGCGTAAAAGCAGAGTGGAGCGAGGGCAGAGCATTTCCAGCGTAGTGCACAACATTTTAAGAAAAAGTCACTTTCTGCCAAATAGGGTGCGTTTGACTCTTCATGTGCACTACCTAGTGCGTAGAGAGCCGTTCACTAAGTGAGGCAAACACACAATTTAGTTAGTTAAACATTTTTGAGCGTGTAAAGACAAGAGATTTTGTTAGTGAACATTCCACTGCCTGCTCAGAATTCTGGCACAAAATAACACCATATATTTTAAGACTGAAGGCGTGAGCTGTATAAAATCCCACCTTGGACTTTGGACATGTCTGGCACAAGAGTACAATAAATGCGTCATCAAATATCAGCTGACAATATCGGGCAAATCTTGTCCACTCCCCAAAACTCGATGCCATTAAACAAACAAACAAACGAGTGAGCTGTTACATCGGAGTCTGGAGGAAAGGAAGAATTATCAGCCAATTCCAATACGATCGATATTGATAGATTATAAAATGATAGATTATAGTATAATTAAAGTCTATAGAGTCAGAATTAGGAAAAGTTCTACATTATACATTTTGCATGTTTCTCCAGAAATTTCTAGTAGTTTCTCTTGGTAGTGAAATTCTCAGTCTTGTTCCGACACCAAGAAATGACAGGCTTCATTCTGTAAAAACTCCAACAAGAAGCCAACACGTCTCAATTCCAGGGTCTTTATTTGGGAAGTGTAAGTGACTGCTGGCACACCCTTTTGGTTCTTAAGGTAACGGATATTCTGGACAGCCCTGGAGACTTTTCCCCCACCCCACCAAGCCAACGTGTCGATCTTAAACAAAACGTCTCGAGTCGTTGCTGCGCGAGCGGAACTCGAGGAGGAACTGCGAGTGTAAACACACAGCCGGAGTTTTGGGACCCCGCATTAAGGAGCCCGATAGGTGTTCGTCGTGATAGATGGATGTGAAGAGTGAGTGTGACGTTTGGTTTAGAGGTCCGGTGTGAAAGGAGGAGTAGGTTAAGGTAATGGAAGGGTGTCGGAGGAAAGAAGGAGCAGGAGGAGGTGAAAGAGGAGGAGGAGGAGGAGGAGGAAAGGGCTGCCTAAATTTTTCAGGGGCCAGATGAGTTACGACTAAACTCCGTGCCGTCAGACGCTTGTTTATCAGCCTCCCCCACCTTGTTCCTCTTCTGCTCCCCACCAAAACACTGGACGAGGTCGAAGTAGACTCAAGGGAGCGACTCCTTCCTCTCCTCCAGACGCTGAAGTGACAGCTCACTCGTTTGTTTGTTTGTTTAATGGCATTGAGTTTTGGGGAGTGGCCAAGTAAAACTAATACTAACTTAACTGTTCAGCAGCTTTTAGGTACCTACTTTTAAAACGCTGTAGCTTTTCCTCTAACTTACTCTTTTCTACAAATAGTGATGTAGCACGGCAAAACACTACATTATCACAAAAAGATATTAAGATTTTTCTCTCTCTTTATAAAGAGACGCACATTGGTATCGGAATCGTATCGGAATCAGCTGATAATTGCTCTTTTTAAGTCACTGTCATCGGACCAATGCTTAGATTTGTCAGATATTTTATGACACATTTCTTGTACGTTGGAAAGTTAGCGCTTGTGCCAGACATGTTCAAAGTCCGAGGTGGGATTTTATACGGCCTGCATGTTCTGTCTTAAAATGTACGGCAATGTTTTGTGCCAAAATTCTGAGAACACAGTGGAACCTCTTGTCTTTACGAGCTCAATTTTTTTAAACCAACTAAATTGCGTGTTTGTCTCAATTGGCGAATGTGAGCTCGAATGTGGGCTGTGTCCCAAGCTGCATACTTCTGCCTTTAAAAGTACGGTAGGTAAGGTGCTCTTATCATACTTTTCTATGTGGTAGTATGCATCTCAGGAGATAGCCGAGGTTATAGCTTAACGGCTCCCTACGCACTAGTCTTGAGTTTGAATGGGAAATCTCCATTGGTACTACAACATAGTCCTTAATCCATGAGCAAGAAACCAGCTCTTAGTGTCTGGTTTCTTACTTAGGCCTAGTCTTGGACTATGTTGTAGTACCAATGGAGATTTCCCATTCAAACTCAAAACTAGTCTAGGACTAGACTTAATCCTAGATTCGGATTGATTCTTAGTATCTGGATGCAGGACAGTCTCCTGGTCCGAACCTCATCGAATCCAGTGACGCTCTGTGGGAAAATTACAAGTTAACATGATGATTAACATTTCATTAAAGAGCGCTGAAGATTTAGAAGCAACAGAACAATTCGTAATGTGTCTTAATCTGGTCCCTGATGGAGAGCTTGGCCTAGAAAACGAGGTGCAACTGTTCGCCAAGAGCTCTCGTGCCCAGCGTCACACATATTTAAGTGTGCTTTTCCAGCACTTTGAAGTAACATGTCACAGGATTTCATCTCACAGCGCTGTACACATGCAACCGATCAGAGAAAGCTGACGTGCTGACGAGGGCGCTGTATGACTGTGTGTACACGCTCGGGAAATGACTTGTAGAGAGTTTTGAGGAGAAATCTGTTTCATATGGCTTCAAATATAGAGCTGATGATGTTAGACAAAGTCAAATTTGAGTGAATTAAAGTGAGTGATTATTTGTCATTGTGAACACAGCACAGCACAGCACGCAGTGCACCACAGTGGCTCTGCAATGGACCCATCCATGAAGGAGCAGAGGTCTTTGACGTGGTCAGTGCCTGGGGACGGAATCTTGCTTAGGAGTACCTCAGTGGTACCTTTACCGTTCCAGGATTTGAGGATTTTTTGGGATTGAGAGTCTTGCTCAGGGCCCCAGTGATGGTAGTGCTGGAGGTAGGATCCAAAACCACAACCTCTTGGTACTGTACAGAGGCGAGGATCCTAACCACTAGACCACCAGAGATCTCTGGAGGGGGCAGTAAGAGTCTCACAGAACCAACCTCTGCATTGTGTAGTACAGCAGATATAAGGCAGCGTTCAATCCTCAAACACTCACTGTGATGAACTGGGACTGCACTTCTGTGCTACTGAAGACATGGATATATGTTTTCTCAATTAGGCTTCTGTCCTCCTCCTCGGAGATATGTGCTCCGTCCTTAAATGTACTCATATTTTACAGCTATAGTTTATGATGTTGTTCTTCACAGGACACTTTAAAGTAATGATTTAGGATGTACATGTACAGACTCTCCCCAAAGAAATGCACTGTGGGTTTCCACGTGAAGGAGTTTGTGCAATCCACGTCCGTGTTGGTGCTGACTCAGCCGCGAACTCATAAACCTCTTCCCTGTGGATCAGTGATCTAAGGAGTCTGAGAGATTTCCTTACATCGTTTACATTGCAAAAGTCTTAGAAAAGTATTTAAGGTCATTTCAACACTGTATGAGGTAACAGAGTTAAGGGTTACCATGTTTAGGTGGACATTAAACTCTCTCGCAAACGTCTGACAGTAGTGTGGCGTGTAAATGTAGAAAATATTATGTTCATTTTATGTAATGATTTTAACAAAGCTCAAAGTCACTTTATAAGAATTTTTAATGAAAGTGAGTGATATGTTGTGAACACAGCACAGCACACATTGGCAAATGTTACCTGATTTTCAAATCTTTCATTGCATTCAGAATTCTATATTCTATATTAACTGTTGGTAGCGTAATGTGTAGGAAGTTCCCCCCATAATTGGACCCAGACCAGTAAAGGTACCTGAGCAGTGCTTCCTTAGGTGGTGCCAAAAAGCTTCCCACTGCAAGGTGTGCTGTGCTGTGTTCAAAATGATTAATAATCACTCATTCACTCACTCAGGATATCCCTAGGTCCACATGTACAGTGCTGTAAGTAGTGTTGTAGTACTCGAGTCCAGTCTCAGACTATTTGAAAGTCTCTGTCTTGTCTTGGACGCGGACAAAGAGGACTCGGGATTCGATTTGGAGACCAGCCGAGACCACAATTTTGAGAATATTACTATTAAAACTCTTTGAGACAGACGCAGGAATTTTGTGTTGTTTTAATAACTCAGAATCCCTTGAATTTATAGAAACCACACACATACCGTCAGAATCACAAGACTTTCAACTTACCGGGCATTATATTCATTCCTCTGTATGTGTAATTATTTCAGAATAATTCTGTGCACAAAAAGCTGAAGTAATTGCGTAAAAAGGCATTAACTGCATTGCGATGTAGACATTCATGTTAGCGCTCATGGCTATGGAACGGCATTATGTCCAAAAATGTAGTTCTCCTCAAGAAAGGCCAAAAGCAGCTCATTTTATAGAACAAAATGAGTTCAAATCGGCTCAAAATTACCCAAAACTTAAGTATTTCTTAATGTTAAACTGATCAGAAAATATTTTTTTCCATTTGATAAAGTTAGAGAGTAATCAATAGGGAAAACAATTAAATAAAAAATGCTTTGTTTGTTATCAAATATTTTTTCTGTATCCAGATAGAATCCAAGTCTTTCTGGCTGACACTAACCTTGTTTTTCTTCTAGGGTTAGTAGTACTTTGCATGGGCTTTGCATGTTCCACTTATTAGTCATCTGGTGTAAAACGTGCCTAGGTGCCTCGACCTAGCTCTAACTCTCCTAACTCTAGCTTAGAGGACATCTAGTATTTGAGAACATACTCATAGTTGATGAACACCTCTGAAGTTTTCCTACAGAGGTGTTCACAAATCCATCAGCTTACTTTCATCGTCCAGACCTGTGAAAAGCTGCAAGCCGCAGAACGCTGTTCATTTTTAAGGGTTTATGATCACATAGTGTTTAAAATAATATCACCATCTGGAGCTTGATACATTATATCAGCACAATATTAACTTGACATTTGCTTGATCCTTTGCCGTGTGATTGGAGTTGGCTTTTTAAACATTTTGTTAGCATGATGTTGCTTTCCTCCCCAACTGGCTCTCGACTGGCTTATCAGTATTCACTATTAAACAAAGTAAGCATTTGCTCAAACGTTACATTTAAAATTACAGAAATGTTCACATTAGAATGATTTTTCATCATGCTCTGATCAAATCCGTCTGTTTGAATAGAATTTCAGCATGCAATCATTCACTGGAAAAGCTACTTTGGTCGTATGGACGTGGTTCAAATGTGAAAAGTAGACGAGATCTTGGGAAACTGGTTGGAGCTGGTTCTGAGATGATCACATTCGATAAGTGAAAATAGCAGATTTGACTGCTTTGTTTAAACAAGACCTAAGTGCTTTTAGATGACGGTTTTCAAGACTGTTACCTATCTGTGTGTTCCGCTGCAGTGCTCTGAAAGTCCAAATCTAGCTTGTGTGAGCTGGAACGTTCCATAATGTTCAGATCTATGCATCATCTATTCTCTCCAGAACATAGATAAGTTGGATCAGGAGGTTCTCATAAAACCAGGTCTTTAAAACACCCCAGCGTGTGCTCCAATAATTTAGACGGCTTGTAAATCAGCCGAATTAGGAAAACAGGCAGTAGCTTCGCCAGCAGTCGTTCGCACCACAGTCCCCGGAACATCGTTTGTATTGTCATTCGCTTCCTCTAGTGGAACATGCAAAAGTGAAATGTGAAGTCTCAAAAAATCCACCTCCTCTCATTGTTCTCTCCCTTTCTAACTCAGATTTACTCCCTAATAGCGGATACACATCAGACACATCCAATAAATTATAATTACTAGAGAAGTGCACTCCTCCCCCTCGTAATGAGCTCATCTGGCTCGGACGATGCTGGACGCTGCGTGGAGGATGGGATTTCCTCAACGCTTCGTCGTTGACCCCACTAACATTCAAACTTATTTACTCTCCCTTTCATTTATTTATGAGGGTCCATTAAAGCGGCCAGGCACACTAGAGTGTGTTGCAAGAGAGCTTAATTGGGTTAAAGGGAGGAGAAATGGGTGAACTGACACATTTTTAACTTTCAGGACACCAAGACAGAGTTGGAGTAAAAAGCTGTGCATGAAGTCAAATGAATTCTTTTCAACATGTTCATTTTTCTTTTAATTACTTAATGGCCGGGCTAAACATACTTATTCCCTAAGCGGTCTATGTGCGATTTGAGTACTTTGTTCCCCCTAAATTGGCCTCACATATTATTCAGGGCCCGTGTCCACCAAACACATTTTTCTGTGCGGTCAAAACTTCACTTCCAGGGCGCTTTCTCTGCCCTTTCTCTTAGCGCCCGTTGTTGCAAAGTCATGAAAAGCGCCATTCGATACTTTTGCATTTGTTCCTATTTCAACATGTTTCTTTGAGATCACTAATTTAGCTGAGAAGATGGAGAGAAATCGCATCTTAGCATTAGTGGCAGCGTTTGAAATAGAGTCTCACGTCTTCGAGATGAGATTGGGTGCATGAACTCTTCTCTAGCTGCTCCTGATACGCAGCATTTCTAGTGAGTTCTTGACAGCGCGTGCCATGCCGCTTCCTCGATTTTGATTGGCTAGCAAGTGACATTGACGAGCGCAGTTGAAATGCAGTTGAACTCCACCAGCATTTTTTTGTACAGCTGAAGCTGAAGCTTAGCACTTTGAACACTGAAGCTCATAGGATTTGTAAGAAAAATAGGCGCTGCCAGAGGCAAATACCACGTTTGGTGGACACAGGATCTCATTCATTCATTGTCCAGACCGCTTAACCCCGGAACCAATCCCAGGAACTACAGGCGCAAGACGGGGACCAGTCCAGAGTAGGCACCAACACAGCGCTGGGCACACGCACACATTCACACCTAACGGGCCAATCTAGAGTCGGCAATTAAGCTATATTGGATGCTTATGGACTGTGGAAGGAAAGCGGACCTCCCGGCGGAAACCCACGCGAACACGGGGAGAGCATGCAAACTCCACATAGAAAAACCCCACGACCGACTCGGAGATCCAACCCAAGACCAACTTGCTGCGAGGCGGCAGCGCTAACCACTGCAACACCGTGCCGACCGGCTCACGTATCATAAATGATTAATTACAAACTGTAAAACCTGACTGCATTGTAACACTATAACTGCTAAAGTTCAACACGGCTCGAGCCATTACTTCTCAGGGCTAAAGATTGCGGTCCAGCGCCTTTTAGCTAATGATATAACGTACGTGAAAATCGCAACCCTTTTTCTCACCAACATTAAGCACTTAATGAGCCCTCTAATCAAAGACAGATTACCACAACATAAATCCAATTAGCCCAACTCAAAATGTGCCTCCTTTTTTCGGCTCAGCAGAACCAGCCTTCTCCTCCGGGGTGGAGGGGGGATTTTGGAAGGCCAGAGCAGGACTGATTCTGCTCAATTAGTTGCAATGGCCAAAGCAAACAAGTTCAGGAACAGCCCACGACTCGGAAGAATTGAAAGATAAATATAGCGAGGGGGCAAGCGGAGAAGTGTGACATGCACCAGTGGGTACAGGTGCTCTTACTCTGGTCAGTTCCCTACCCCTCCAAAAATAAAACACCCTGCAGGCTGTCGGACCAGATGTGGTGGGGGGATGCTGACGGTCCAGGTGGGCCGAGGAAGCTGCTCTGGTCCAGGAGAAGGCATCAACACCCGGGAGTCGGTTCACACCTGTATTTCTGGATGATGCAAATCCTCCATCGTTGTGATGGAGGTGATTAATGAATTTAGCTAGGGATAAGCCAGAATGGTAATGTATATGAGTGAGTGAAAGTCATTTTGAGCACACCACAGCAGTGCTTGAGGACGGTACCCTACTCATGAGTACCTCAGTGGTACCTTTACTGGTCTGAGATTCAAACTGGTGACCCTCGAGTCATGGGGCAAACTCCCTAATGTTACAGATATGTATGTTATATATAATATACAATACTGTGCAAAAATCCTAAGCCACTGTTCAATAGCTACAGTGATTTCTTGCAACATATGAACATATCAATAAATAATGAGTGGAGGTGTGGCTCAAGACATTTGCAGATATACAGTATTGTACACTATATACTAGGGCTGGGTCCAAAAAATCGATTCACCGATCAATATCGATTCTCGTTCGAAAAATACGATATCGATTCAAAAATTTGCAGATCGATCTTTTCCTGCGGCTGTGCACTACTTGTCACGACCGCGCAAGGAGAGCTATAAAAACATGAGACCGGCGAAACCGAAACCAAATAGAGCCATGGCTGAAGCTGCTCCGCTCAAATCACCGTCTGGCCTAAAGGCTGATGTTTGGCAACACTTCGGTTTTAAAACTTATGAGGATAGAGAGGAACTGGATAAAACAAAACCAATCTGCAAAACTAGTATTGACGCAAAGAAATCTCTAAATAGATCGATATCGAATCGAATCAAATCGAATCGAGAATTGAATCGGATCATGACCTTGTGAATCGGAATCGAATCGATTCAGGAAATCAGCAACGATACCCAGCCCTACTATATACAGAATATAAAACAATGTACCGTTAATTAATTTACAGATTAGATATCGCACAATACCACTTTGTGATGCCCTATACCAATATCGATATTGTAAATTTGTTGATACGATACAGTCTCTGAGTCTTTTTTAAACAGAAAACAGAAAATAATACTTTAAAAATGTCTGAACACATGACTGAGATTATTATGTTGCACACCCATATGTATATGCTAAATTAATTATTATTAAAATAAAAAATCTCAAAAGTTACTCCTTTAAACATGGTTGTGTCATTTAGTGACGCTTCCTAATCCTGCGGCGCTAAAACCACCAGGAACACAGAGATTGTGAGAGAGAGCTGGTGTTGTTCAGGAAATTAAACAGTATAATGGTGTGATGTGCTTTTGGGCTTGTAGTGTGTTGTGTTGCTTGTTCTGCTCATTGTCATATCAATATGTAGGAATTAGTGCGAATGTTGAACAATAAACCAGCTTTACCACAGTCACACTTCCCATGAAGAACCACATGAGCGTGAACACATTTACAGATCGGCTCCATAGATCAGCCCAATGTCACCGATACACCATCCAGCTGTTTGAGTCGTTATCAGACCGATATCACATCCACATATCGGATCGGTGCCAATTCTTATGCAGATGGGAGTTATTAATGAAAAAATTAGCTAACTGAGTTAATAATACTGAGTATTAAATGTGTTAAAGTCAGTATTTTACCAATTTACACTATCAAATTTGGAACATAAATTCAAATAAATAAAAAAAGTCAGTGATAAAAGTTTTAAATGCGTGATATGAGATCAGAGTCCTAATTTCCAGGTCCAGCTTTGGTCCGTGAGACCGCATTAGCGCCCGAGAGTTGGTGGAGTTACACCTGGCCTTCTGGACGAGGCAAAGCCTCCATCGCCGTGATGAAGGTGATTAATCAATTTAGAGCTCAGCCAGAATGGAAACCAGCTGAGATGGACGGGGGGGATGAGGGGGTATACGAGCTGGTACGGGGGGCACATGTAGACACCCACAGAAAGCAGCACAACTCGGTGCGGTCATAAAGCTAATATAATGAGCTGAGATGGAAGGAATGTGACGTGTGAGAGAGTTATTACGAATGGCGTCTCTGCTGAAAGGATGTTTCTTGTTCGTTCAACAACGCTCAGCTTTATAGTGTAACTCCATAAACTAAAAGTGAGTGGACCGTCTGGGCCACCCCGGACAGCTGTGTTCACTGGCCCCAGTTTGTGTTTTTGTGTTTATTGGAGTTCTTTTCCCCCCGGAGATAAGACATCAAGTGAGATGAGGTGGTCTCAAACGAACTAGAGCTTGCTGAGGGAAAAAAGGAGCATTTACGTCTTCGCGACCCTGTGTTGTCCGCAATCTTCCAACTCTCGCCCAGAAGGCACCACATATTTACATGTTGGCGCATTTTCGTCTAAATTTGTGCTTTTTATGAGACTCCTCCGGCTCCTTCCGTGACTATGGTCTTCAACCTTTTACAGTCAGACCCTGAACACAGATCCTGCATGCCAAGCCGCCCCATTTATACCTTACTGGTATAACGTAGTGTCACACATACACAAATCTACCTACACTGCCCTACATATTTCATGATGTTGCGATTGCAACTGTTAACCCAAATTCAGCCGGTCCCCACAAATTCATCGCAAACATGCAGTTTTGACTGATCACCACGACTTTTCCACAATAATAATGCCTCACATTAAAAGAATGACTAAATGATTAATGATTAATAAAAATAATAGTGGTTTTGTTCCCTTCATTTTAATTCGTTGTTAAATAGTAATTATAATAGTGGAAAATCACAACTTATTTCCCCAACTTTGACTTAAACGCCTAAAAACACTGAAATATTCATCATATTATTTTTTTTAGAAAAGCTGCTGCAAAATTAGACATTTCATCTCAAAAAAGTCCTATGAAATCCTGGAGGTATTTATAGAATTATGAATTTATATTGGGCGACACGGTGGTGCAGTGGTTAGCAGGTGGAAGACCATTGAATTTGGGCCCCGTGATAGGAGGGTTGCCGGTCAAGTCCCGGTGTGGTGAAAGGTACCGACTCCAAGCACTGTCCCCCAGACCGTCCCAAAAAGCTGCCCATTCCTCCTTCACAGATGGGTAAAATGCAGACGTCACATTTCATGTCTAGTGTGTTGTGCTGTGGTGTGTTCACAATGACAAATATTCACTCACTTAAATTTAATTTTCTGTTTTTAAGCAGTGTCTCTGTTCATTGCTGGTCAAAATTGCTTGGAAAATTGTAACTCTTTTTATTCCTAGTGTGAGTGATTAATGACATATTTCAGCTGCATAAATAAAAAATGTCACACGTCAGTTTAAGTCCTACATGTTGTAAATCTCTTTGTAAATAAATGATTCTGTAAATTTTTTCCATTAGTTCAGACAGATGTAACCAATTAGAGTCACTTACAGTGATTTATGACACATTTTACCGACTTTGTTCATGCAGTATTTGTTTTTTGACTGGTACTATTTATGTAGAGCAACTGCGCTGGCAAAGAAGCAGAGCTAAAGAACCAAAACCTGTTGCGTTGCTGAGATCCTGCGCTGTTACTATGAGGACCTCTACTGCTGGATCAGTGTAAACACAGTGTAAAGATCACGACTCTCCTTTTTACATGCAGCTCAAAGTGTTTATACCCTTTAAAAATGGACATGAAGGAATTTTTTAAATAACAATAAAATAAAATGTGCCCAGACTTTAGAAATCAAGTGTGAAATACATATTCAATATGCATTTATATATATATATATATGTGTGTGTGTGTGTGTGTGTATATATATACATACATATTATAATGCGTGAAATGTGATATTTTTCAGATGTTTTGCATTCTATCTGGTGTTGGACAGTACTAGTCCTCAGCGGCTGAGACAGCCGTCAGTATAATATACAGAAAATTATATAATATATGCTATATAATACAAACATATTATTAATTCTACACATCCTACTTAATGTTGTACTGTTCAGCATTCACATTCATTCTTCATATATAATAAACTTTATATAATAAAGTTCAATATATGTAGATTCAATTTCATTGTCATTGTACACAAAATTGATGTCATGACAACAAAAGAGAATTTAACATCTAATAGCGATTCATATATTAGTAATGCAAAATTAAAACATATTATGAACATATACAAAGTAGTACAAATATGCACAGCTTATAGTCTTGTTGGCTGACTACCACATCCTAATGGTCTCTCTTTCTACTTCTAGTTGAAAGTTGGGGCAGTTGGTGGCGTAACGGTAGGGTGTTCACCCTGTGATCAGAAGGTCGCAGGTTTGAATCTAGGGCCGGTGAAGTTACCACTGAGGTACACATGAGCAAGGTACCGTCCCCAAGCACTGCTCCCTGGGCGCTGCGCTTGTTAGCTGCCCACTGCTCCTTCACGGATGGGTCAAATGCAGAGGTCACATTTTGTTGTGGTGCACTGTGTGCTGTGCTGTGGTGTGTTCACAATGACAAATAATCACTCACTTTCAAAGTGTATACTTTATATTCTATTACTGCTAGTTCTTTGTTCTTTGCACTGTTAAAACTGGAGCCACGTCATCTCGTCACTCTGTATACTTGTACGGTATATAGCAGAGATGGCAATAAAGTTTGACTTTATTAAAGAGGGTTAAAACCTTCTAGATACATAGAGTATATACAGAATATACATAATATGCACATGTGTATGTAGTATTATAATATTACCAATATATATTTAACAAAATCAATATAGAGTTATCAAACGCCTCATGTAGTTATTAATGAGAAAATGTTTTCACATTCACAATTATAAAAATACAAGAGTCAGTAATAAAGGCAGTTTTAAAAGCTTAACAACAGATCTGAGATCAGTGTTTCTCTCCTTTATTCCTCTGTGCCGGCCAGTGTTTACAGTCTCATGCTTGCTCCAGATCAGTTCTGGCCCCGGTTTTCCTGAGGAGGGTCAGCTGTAGGTCCTGAACTTCCTGCACACACTCCTTTATGACTGATAGCGAACAGCTGCCACCATTTGGCCTCGGCCAGATTCTAATAATACAGCACATTAATTCACCCAGAAAACAAAAACATAAAACAGCTACTAAACAGCTACTACGACTCTCCCTTTATAACCTTATTCATGCATATGCACACACAGGCTGACATGCACACATGCACGTGCATAAATCCATAACCGGGCATGAGAACAGACGTGAAAAGACGTGGTTGCTTGAGTCAAACCTTCGTGTCACTGCACGGTGCCAGGTGCCATGCAAGACGATCCATCACATATTCATGCTGGACTCCACGACTCCTTCAGATGTCACCTTCTTTCCTTCCTGGCTCAAGACAGCAGCAGGATCCGGATCGAGTGACTCCCAACTTTGGCACACTTCCTTACATTTACATTAATAGAATTCTGCCGACGCTCTTATTCAGAGCGACTTACATTCCCAAATTTCAGCCACAGTTTCCCTGAGAGCAACTTGGAGTGCTCAGGGACCCAGTGATGTTAGTGCTAGAGGTGGAATTTGAACCCACAACCTCTTGGTCCAGAGGCGAGGCCACCACAAACACCACCACCCGTCTCCTTGACGTAATCTGTAGTTTGTTGTTTGCTTTACTGCAATTCGTACGGGAGCAGTGCGGGAGGCATAAATGTGGAGCGTCTGCAGCGAGTCTGTTCTTAATATCTCCATGCATGGATGATTTTCAGCAGCTCGGAGCTTCGTCATAGTCCGCGTCCTGCGACTCCACAAAGATTTGCGTTTCCTGTTTAATATTTCCCACATGTTTTATCAAAAACATCTGTGAAGGCTTTAAATATGCACAAGTGTTTGACAGAAGCTCCCTGTATTACAACCGCAAACAGCATGGAAAAATCACACTCCTGCAAAACTAAATACACTCGTTTTTACACAAATCACAAATCAAGTTTGATGTGAATTCCTTTTTAAGCAGCAGAAACTAAGCAGCAGTTTGGAGATTTAAGGGTTAGCTGGACTTCAGCGCTTTCTTAATCAGCTGAGGTGCTGAATTAAAGTTGTCCTCAATATTACGTTTGTACTTATATATCATGTCCTCTTCTAATAAGACTTTAATTTCTCAGTCCTGTATGCCTGTGGGTTGTATGTTGTGTAAAGCTTATGAAACTGCACCAAAAACTGTGATATGCATGTTATCGGTCTCAGATCAAGGTTCAAAAAGATGGAAATCAAATTCTCAGTTGCTGTAATCCCATAAAAAAAAATAAAAAAGACCACTAAAAGACCAAAAAAGAAACAGGGAAAGGAACTTTTTCATTGAGGCCTGAAATCTCTCATTTGAGTTTGTTTGCAGCATCAGCGATCTTCAGACAGTGCCTCAGATGGTCGTCATTTTATTTAGACCTGTTGATTTCCTAAAATACTTTTCTAATGTGGCACGGTGGTGCAGAGGTTAGCGCTGCTGCCTCACAGAGAGAAGGTCCTGGGTTTGATCTATGGGTAGGTTGTGGGGTCTTTCTGTGTGGTGTTTGCATGCTCTCCTCGTGTTTGTGTGGGTTTCCTCCGGGTGCTCCGGTTTCCTTCCACATTCCAAAAGCATGCAGTATAGGTTAATTGGCGACTCTAAATTGGGCTGTTAAGGCGTGAATGTGATTGTGTGTGCCCCGCAGTTTGTTGGCGCCTGCCCAGTGTTGGTCCCCGCCTTGCGTCCGTAAATTCCCAGGATTAAGAGGTTCAGATAATGAATAAATGGATGTACATATACAGACACACAGTGGATAGTTGCAGAGTCCTGCTATGTCAGAGTGGTGTTCCCGGGGACAAAACCAGTTGAACAACTCAGAATTATATCATAACGACATTGCTTGGTGATTTTCTAGCTACAGCCTAAAATTCGAGTTAAAAAGAACATCCCAAGTACTGACGATGGCTGCCCGATCTGCGACCCATGCCCAATTTGCATGCAAGGTGAAGTATTGCAGAAAAAAATGGTGATGCATCAGGATATGACATCAAATCAGTCGCTGACATGGTAATTATAATCGAATCGAAAACCCGACTGATAATATAGAGTAACCGCTGTTCACTTCCGTTATGGCTTTTGCATTGGTGTTGTGACTTTTGCATAATGTTGAGACATCTGAGCCACCCTAGCATTGGTATTTCAAACCTCCCGATGCTATTCTAGCGACAGTTCTTGACTTAATGGATTGGAGAAAATGAATATTCCACTGCTTTCTAATCACAAGCTTACAGCAGAGATGACAGTAGTAAAGGCAACACGACACATCCAGATAATCTGTGTAGCTTGGCTGGTCCGCTCGAGCCCCCGTGCAGCTGTCCTCACATTTGCACAGAGCTTGAAGGAGCTTAGATCCCTCTCCCAACTCTGCCTTGTTTACCTTTAGCGATGGCCACCGTCTCTGATGAAACGCGACTCCTGAGCAGAGCTACAACCACCCACGACCCCCCCATCCATCTGCCGAGGCTGGGGAAAGTGTCAGGGAAAGACGATCGGCTGGGAGGTGGGAATGCCTGACATACTTTCCACCGTCATGTAGGGTTTGTTCCCCTTTTCTAAACCAGCCCTGCCTAAGCGGGGGCACCAGAGAGAGAAAACAACAACGACGCGTGTTGAAGAAGCCGGCAGAACTGAGAAGCGAGGACGGAGTGTGGAGGCTTCCCTAACATGTCTGAGATGAAAAAGTCTGGAATCTCGTCTACGAGGCCGGCCTCGGCCAACAAGAACATCAAGAAGCTGCGCACCCTGAGCATGGTGTGCGGACTGGCAAAGAGCTGGCAGCAGTGGATTTGCGAGAATGAGGAGAAGCAGGCCAGCGAGCCCACAGGCTGGGCCCCGGAGAGCTACAATGAGCCCAAAAGCGTCAAGGAGCCAAGCAAGCCTCCGAAGAAGCCTCAACCCGTCCTGGCTGAGAAGCCGCAGAGTCAGGACGAGGAAGAGGAGTGTGGAGAGTCTCGCATTAAAACCAAGCAGGTGGTAAAGACGGTGACGCGAGACGTCCAGGAGAAAAGCGCCAGCATCGAGTTCCTCACACACCGTATTTGTAAGGATCCAGCCACAGAGGAGCTGGACAAGATGCTAAACAAAAAGAGTTCTCCCACACGCCGCAGGAAGTGCTCCAACATGGTGTCGGAGCTGACACAGAGCTGGAAGGCAGTGGAAGAAGAACGCAAGAGAGCAGGAGAGGCTGGACGGGACAGAGCGCTGAGTGAGGAGGACAAGGAGGGAGTCGAGGAGTTGAATGCTGGTTCAGAGAATCCAGAGGACAGCAAAGAGAATGAGACGGAGTCATTGTCAGTCAAAATCAAGAGACCATCGACGACTGGGTGAGTGTTGTCATCTCAATGCCTGTAGCTACTGTAATCTATAATGTAATGGCGGTGGTGGTCTAGTGGTCACCTTTGGACCAAGAGGTTGTGGGTTCAAATCCTACCTTCTGGATGGCACCTTTACCGAGCGGTGAAGGTGCCACTGAGGTACTCATGAGCAAGGTACTGTCCCCAAGGCTGCCCACTGCTCCTTCACGGATGGGTTAAATGTAGAGGTGACATCTAGTTGTGGTGCACTGTGTGCTGTGCTGTGTTCAGAATGACAAATAATCACTCACTTAAGTAAAATCTCCCGTCACAGGTCCAAGAAGGAGGTAGAGGACGCCAACAAAATAAACGCCCTCTCCAACAAGTACAGCGCAGTGGGGAATCTGAAGAGCCGCTGGCAGAACTGGGCCTCGGAACACACCACCAGCCAGAAGCTCAACCCCTTCAGTGACGATTTCGACTACGAGTTCTCCATGTCCACGCGGCTGCACAAGGGTCAGGAGGGCTACGGCAGGCCCAAAGAGGGCAGCAAGACGGCAGAGAGGGCCAAACGGGCTGAGGCACACATCTTGCGTGAGATCGACCACATGTGCTTCATCATCCGGACAATGGCCGACCCCGAACCGGACGGCTGCACGCGTATCACCTTTGGCGAGCTCTTCGACAGATACGTGCGAATCTCAGACAAGGTGGTGGGCATCCTGATGAGGGCCAGGAAGCACGGCAAGGTGGACTTTGAGGGCGAGATGCTGTGGCAGGGCCGGGACGATAACGTGGTCATCACACTGCTCATCTGACACAGGCAGTGATTCTTATCACGACCGTAAACCGAAAATCCAAGTGGAAGATTGGACTTTGCTGCTAAAGTGCGTTGAGAGTGTTGTTAGTAATTTTTTATTGTTTGCAGTTTATTTTTCTGATTTTATTGGTCAACACATTTGGATTTTTTCTTTTATATATTTTCTTCAAGATGTGTGTGTGAACTGAGGAAAGTGTCAAAATAAGGTTTCTTACAAGTTCTTAATTCTTACATATGTACATATTAAGGTATTAAGATTGTGTTTTTATAATGATAAACATATGCAGGTCCTAGTTAAGCTGTGAAATTGAATTTAATTTATTTTAGTAATTTATTAGCTGTTAAATAAATGTAATAGCAGGTTTGCATAATGGCCGTATACGGCCAGCAGAGGACGCAGCGAGAGTGTGTCTGTTCACTTTAGAGTTCTGATGCAGATTTAATTAAACTATTCCTTCTTGATTGTGGAAAAAATGCTTATAAGAATATTAATCTAAATAAATCAGCTTTTGTACTGGATTTAATTTACACATTGGATTAATAATTTGGATATTTAGTATATTTCTCGTACTCAAATTTTCTAGTTATTGAGCTCATATACACTTTAATATTTTTCACCTTTCAGTGTTAACAGCGGTACCCAAAATGCAAGACAATGGGATTTTGGAACTTTGGCCATTAATGGTTAACCTGTAAATACATAAATGAATTTTTCAGATGTCATAAATGCATATTTTTGTACAGCTGTGATGGAAATGCATTTTTCCAGCTGCCTTCGTGCAGACATCTTATTTGGGGAAATCAATAAAACTTGCTCAAATTAATGAGAGTAAACCAAAATGTAATATCTCTCTTTTCATTATACATGTATTAATTGCATTATTGGACATTCAAAAGAAAAAGCATTTTCAAACTGGTGATTGTGGACAGGACAGATGTAATAATAGTCAAAAATTCTTGATAACCTTTTGATCTGGACTGCAGAAGAAAATGAAAAAAAACCTCTTCTACAAACTTTAATATGATGCATTAAGCAGCATTTGTGCATTAGCATAACAGTTAGGAAGTTGGCCCTGTGGTTGGAAGGTTGCTTGTTCAAATCCTGGACTGGCAAAGGTACCACTGAGGTACTCATGAGCAAGGTACTGTCCCCATTTATAATTTATCATTATGAACACAGCACAGCACAGCACACAACCTGGTGTGAGCTCTGTATTTGAGGCATTTGTGACATGTAGGACCTGGGGGGGCAGTACCTTGCTCATGAGTACCTCAGTGGTACCTTTATCAGTGTGGGACTTGAACCGGCGACCTTCCAATCACAGGACCGACTCTGTAATCGTTACGCTACCAACTCCCCCATGTCTGTCAAAACAATATTTCAGCATTTCTTGATGATAGATTTAAATTTCTTTCACCTGCTCCTCTGCTTAGACAGCGAGTCAGACTAATGCATAGTAACCCAACCACATTTCCTCCTATCAGAATCATTTTCAGCAATGCGAACCGCAGCAATGAGTGAGGTAATCTCAACATTTCTTCTAGGTGACTAAAGGAACAAATCTGGTTTACTGGAACGCACCTCACACACACCTGCGTTCAGCTCTTATCTCTATAGGAACAATGAAAAGAATTTGAAGCATTCACCTGCTTCTCAACAGTTTCCCAATCATGTGATGTAATGATTAAGATAATCTAATATTATAACAAAATTTCTCTCTCTTGTGCGTGAAATGTAATGCTCTAATATTGGTTTATAAGCGGTTGTATTTAGAAAACAATATTCCAGAATACAGGGAAGGTCTTAATTTTTATGGTTCTTACGTAGCTAAAATGGCACATTTCCCTTTTCTTCTTCTAGCTTACAGTCTATTTTTATAGATTATTTATATATGTATATTTTATGTGCCTTCTTTGTACTATGCAAAACTGTAGCCATGACGGCTCGTCTCTCTATATGTGTGTGTATATATATATATATACATATATATTATATATATTATTACAGGAGCTCCCTCACCAAACATACACACACACACACATCCTTGTACTTATATAGTAGTGAGGACCTCCATTGACTTCTATATTACTGTATATAAATAATACTACTAACCCTAACCATAACCCTAACCATAACCTCAGTAACCAAAAGCTAATCTTTCTACACTTTTAGTTTTGCAAATAAACTTGTATTTTTATTTTTTATTTTTTTGTAAAAGCAGTTTAAAGAAGTGAGGACCACTAAGAAAGTCCTCACTTCCCAAAAATGTCCTCACTCTGCTGGTTAAAAACTCATTGGTTCTCACTAGTGTAAATTACAATAACACACACACACACACACACACACACACACACACCCATGTTACAAGCCATGCTGGCACGCAGTGAGAAACTTCAAGCCCCACAATTCTCCACGTCGAGTCTCCGCTTGTTCCCCGGCTTGAACGCGTCTCCGCCCGCAGCAGCCGTTAAACGCGAGTCGGAGCGGACACGACAACACCGACACCGCAGCGAGCACAGACGATCCACCGAGTAAAAGCCATGGCGGTCGAAGGTGAGCTCTGAATGTGAATGTCTATTTCGGACAGCTCGATTTTATGCCTTTGTTGGCGACGCGCAGGAATAACGACGTCGCGCAGATCTCCGCGCTGCTCACCACCCACGCGCTACGGTGCACATACTGTACAAATTCGCGATTTCACATCATTCATCCGCTCATGCGCTATCACCACCACCACCACCATCATCATCATCATCATCACTGATGCTCAAGGATTTACATTCCGAGAACGCAGAGAAAACCCGCCAAAAGGAGCGATAATCCTAAATCATTTAAATGCATGTTTTTGTCGGTTTTTTAATTTTTAATTTTAGTGCATGACTGGTGTCGAGAACATAAACGTGTAGACCAAACGACATCTAAACAATACTGTAATGCAGGTTTTTTCCTCTCTTTTTAGTCTCATGCATGTGTCTTAACTGCATAGTGAAGCCATAATAGAAATAGATTTAAGGGCGTGTTTAAATTTTTGAACACCTGTGTCGCCATACCAGAAGTGAGAAGGTGTGGTGGAGATGAGTGAAACAGGTGTGAAGCGTCACGATGCTCGGTCAGTCTCCTCATCTGATCGGCGGCATCCTCTGGATCAGAACCCCAATGCGAGGTGGGTTTTAGCTGCTGCTGATTCTCTCGTCTGTTTGGGTTTTAAGTCTGGTGTTTAGTGTGATCAGGTGCCTGCAGTAGGAGGTGAAGTTTTACTAAACGTGAGCTTTTGTCTCCAGGTCTGGTTTGGCGGGTTGTTTTGGTCTGGAGTCTGATTGTGACTGGAATAGCAACAGTCTTTCATGGCATGCAGTGAGCCTGTTTTACCAGCTTTCAACAGAAACAGAAGATGAAACCTGATTTAAATCTTATGCTGAATGTACATTCATTCATTCACCAAGATTGAGGAGAAGCTGAAATCTGATTATCATGATTCGTGCTGAATGGCAGTTCCTTCATTTGTTAGTTCGTTTATTCATTTATTTATTTATTTATGTACCAGCTTTGAGTAGAAACAGAAGCAAAAACCTGATTGACATCATGACTTATGCTGAATGGTTATTCATTCATTAGTTCCCCCATTTGAAATTTCATTCAGTCATTTATTCATGTACCAGGTTTGAGGAGATAAAGAAGCTGAAATCTGATTGATATAATGATTTATGGTGAATGGTCATTCATTCATTCCCCCATATGTTAGTTAGTTTGATTTGTTCATTCGATCATTCATTTATTCATTCATTCACCAGGTTTGAGGACAAACAAAAGCTAAAATCTGATTGAAATCGTGACTTATACTGAATGGTCATTCATCCATTCACCAAATTTGAGGAATTAGAGAAGGTGAAACCTGATTAAAATCTGAGGCTGAATATTCATTCATTCATTTGCATGGTTTGAGGAGAATCTGAAACTTGATTGAAATTTTGACCTATTCCGAGTGGTCATTAATTAATTCATTCACCAAATTTGAGGAGTTAGAGAAGCTGAAACCTGGTTGAAATTTTAGGCAGAATATTCGTTAATTCATTAACAGGTTTGAGATACAGAAGCGAAACTTGATTAAAAAGCGGTAATATATGCTGATCTGTCATTCATTCATCCGTTCTACAGATTTATATAGTTCATACGGTGTATTTATTTGAATATTTTGCAGTTTGTATTATGAGCATGAATGTCTCAACGTCATCCATTAGTTTCTTTAAAATGCCTCTACCTCCTTCCTCTTGAAAGTACCTTCTAACAGCTCATCAGACCTGTGTTTCGGTGTTAGAACTGGAGGTCAGACGTGGTTTTGTGGGGTGCAGGTTCAGGCCTCGGCTGTGTGCATTTCACCTCCAGCACCAGCACCTTCCGTGCCCCTCTGAAAGGCACTCAACAGATCCGAGCTCCACTGAGACTCGCGCTGTAATTGGGAGATGTAGGTCACTCCGGATGTGTGTCAGGCAGAGGAACAAAGGTAAAAGCAAAGGTCTCTCTTAAATATTTAGACAGTTCTTCCTGTTGAGTGACTACTTTTATTAAAGGGCGAGATGGGCGTGTCCCAGTTGCAAAACTACTATATTTCCAGGCTTTGAAATAGACCACTGTTTCCTAAAAATCCTGCCCTATTTACAGCTCAAGGTGCTTCAAGAGGTCCACTGAGAAATCCACACCCCCGAAGTTCATCCGCACGAGTCTAATTACACCCGCTGAAGGCAGGCAGATCGTGCAGTAAAGGCCTCAGCCTCAGGGAATTCACTAGTGATTTCTCATTTTAAAATCATCTCGTCCCTCAGGACCTTCTTCTTTTACTCTTTATTTCAAAGTGCTGTGCATAAGCATTCCACTTCTATTTTGCTTTCACGGTTTCAGTCTTCATACATGTCTCTTTTTTTTAATGAGCAGAAGGCTGTTCAAGCGTAACCCTGTGATCGGAAGGTCGCCAGTTCAAATCCTGTACCGGTAAAGGTACCAGTGAGGTGCTCAAGGTACCGTCCCAAGCACCTGATCTAATTGCTAATCCAGACCCTCAGGTTCGTGATGTAGACATAACTACTAACACAAATTCAGCCAATCCTTGCGAATTCATTACTACCGTGCAATTTTCACCAATTACCGCAACCTTTCTGCTATTTTTTGACCAATCATTGTTGTTTCTCACAAGACATTGAGCCATACATCAGCGAACTCCCTTCCTATACGTTTAGAAGACGTAGGAAATGTGTGATAAAAACGCCTCTCATTTACCTTCAAAAATAACTAAATGATTAATGGTTAATAAAAAAATAGTGGTTCCGGATTAATTTTAATTAATTAATTGTTAAAGAATTATTATAAAAGGAGACAAAATCCTAATTTTGCAACTTTGACTTGCTCATGGTTTTTTTTACCAGCATAATGCCTAAATACACTTTCATCATTGTTTTTGAAAGCTGCGCCAAATTCAGGCATTTTGGTAACAATCTCAAAGGTCGAACTTTCTGGAGGGACTGAAAAACCTGTCACCACAATCCGTTCGTTCCAGGCGATGTCATTCAATATCTTTTATTCATTATTTTTTTGCAAGCTCTGGGGCTGATTCACCGCTGCCAGGCCTGTAAATCCGACCGGGCTCCCTGAGCAGCACTTCAAACAAATGCAAATCGGAGACAAAATTAGAGCCCACGTCCCGTTCCCCAGCCGCCGATGTGACAGCACCACTGTATAAATAGAGTTGGCGGAGTTATAAATAGAAATGACCCCCAATCCATGACTGGTTCTGCTTCAATAAACGCCATCCACCCGAGTCTGGTAGAGGCGATGCTGCTCTAAAAACCCGTCGAACGCAAATCAAACCTGACTTGTCGTTTACACCTACGATGCGATGACAACTTAAAGACAAAAAATATTTAAAAGACAAAAATAGATGCAATAATAGAAAAACACAACAGCACAATTGCAAACTTTCAGCAAGCCCATGTCAGTATAGGAACTGTTAGAAATATGACAGGTTTAGGCATTTAAAAGAAGTGATGATTTTTCATTGTGAACACCACACAGTGCAGCACAACAAATCGTAGCGCCGCGTTTGACTTGTCCATGAAAGAGCAGTGATCAGCTGACTGTCCGCAAGCACCTCTCCCCGGGTGCTGCCCACTGTTCATTCATTTCCAGCATTTTTTAATAAACCAGACTGTGTTTCTATTTTTCTGATATTTATTTTTACTCTCTAACATTATAAAATGAAATAAAAATCTGATTAATTGAAAATGAAGAAATATTTTTGGCCATTTTTTGCCAATTTGGACTCATTTTGGCCTATAACTCATTTTGACTCATTTCTAGAACTACATTTTTTTGCAAGACGGCGTTCCACATGGGAGTCGCGTCCCAATAACGTGGAGAAATCATCACTGAAAATATCGAGTAAATGTCTGTATTAGCCCAGGTAGAACGCTGGTTGTTGTTGTTTATCAGCTATAAATGAGTTTTGTCTGTAATAAATGATGAGATTTGACTGAACTGGACGCTTTAGTGAATGACTTCCCTGAGAGAGTCGTGTTCTAACAAACAGCACGTGTTTACATCACGAAAAATCTTCACGTGTTTCTACACAATTACTTCAGTTTTAGTGACGGCGAGACATGGCACTGGTTCTCGTCTCCTTCTTATTCTTCTTTTATGGCGGTCGGCGTCCAGCTTAATGCTGCTTTACTGCGGCTTTGGTTAGCTTACTGCCCCCACACATTAGGGAGTAGCCACTGTACACATGTGTATAATAACGTAGACCAGCTCATCCGTTATTAAAGTAGTTGCCAACTATCTTAATAATCGATTTTAATAGATTTAATCGATTAGTTGTTGCAGCTCTAGTTGTATCGGAGCACCCCTGGCTGAACATTGTAGTTATTTTGTACAAAGCTGTGGTTCAGTGAGCAAGTCAGTTGATTTTGTTGTGCTTTATTCCACTGAGCACTTCTGTCTCCTCTTATTAGGCTCACTGTAGAACGCTGCCTCCCCGTAACAGTGCGCTAGTCTGTACAGGGTCTGAAACCAGGTTACGGGACGAAACTGCCTGAGCACTTTACTGCGGGAGTCAATAGCAGATATTCAGTAATCACAGCCTAGCTATTGTTTCTTATGCAGTCTGCAAGTGATTATTCTCATTAATGGTGGTAAGGTGAGGTAAGCTGTGTCAGTGTTGAAGAATTGTAGTCATCCACAGGACTCCAGCTGTGCGTTATACTGGCAACCAAACACAATTATATTGACAATCAAGTGATTAAAAGAAGCTTTTCCACAATCAGAATGAAGTTACATACATAGAAGAATAGTTCTGTGCGAACAGAAGAAGCCTTTCCCCTCCGTTAAGAAGCACATCTTCCCTTCTCATCGTTTGAACCGGTAATATGCTCTAAAGTGGCTGTGTTCCTGTAAGCTCTCCTGGTCGAGGTCCCGAGCAGAGCTACTGAAGCGGAAATTACAGTATGAAAATGTGTGTAGCCTCCATTCTTTCTTTTTAGTAACATTCGTAAGGAGCCCTTAAAATAGGAATCGGCTTGTAAAAGCTCTTGAAGTTCTGACTTCTCCTGAAATATTGATGGCTTCTGTGTTTGCAGTGGTCATATCGTCCACTTTCAGCTCTAACAAGTTGGTGTATGGCCCCGTGATCAGTGTTGCCGTTTTAAGTCCCGGAGCTGGTAAAGGTACCGCTGAGGTACTTGCGAGTAAGGTAGCGCCTCTAAACACTGTGTTTCAGGTGCTGCCAAAAACGACGATCGCTGCTTCTTCACGGACGGGTCAACATTAGGTTGTGCTGTGCTGTGCTTTGTTCCCAAACATGAATAACTGGCACTTAAATTCATAATAAATTCTGTAGAATAAAATACTTAGTAATGTGGGTTGATGTCAGTATTATTATTGGGAGATTTGTGTCTGCTTGAAAGTGGGTCAAGTAGGTTTGTTTTTGGCTGACATCGAGTGGGAGTGGTGATCATTTTTGTTGGGGAGAGTAACATGCTGATGAGTAGCTCAGTGTAAAGAGCCTATTTTTTAAAATCCCACTGCGGCTGTATTTCTGACCATTTCCGCCCGCTCCCGCAATATTTGCGTACAACCCTGTCCTCACTCACCGACCCATTAATTGATATACTGTACGATTACATAAGTTTTCAAAAGAGAGCAGCACAGTGGCGCAGTGGTTAGCGCTGCTGCCTCACGGCGAGAAGGTTCTGGGTTCGATCCCCGGGTTGTCCGTAGGAACTTTCTGTGTGGAGTTTGCGTGCTCTCCCCGTGTTCACGTGGGTTTCCTCCCACAGTCCAAAAGCATGCAGTATGGGTTAATTGACGAATCTAAAAATTGGCCCCGTAAGGTGTGAATGTGTTGGTGATTGGGTGAGTCTATGTGCCCTGCGGTGTGTTGGCGCCTGCCAGTGGTTGGTCCCTGCCTTGCGCCTGTAGTTCCTGGGATAAACTCCCTTTTTTCCCCTCCCTTTTACCAGTCCGGGACTTGAACCGACGACACTCCGATCACGGGGACAACTCCCTAACTGTTACGCTACTAAATGTCCAGCTGTGGAGTGTAACACATCTGTCAGAACCTTGCACAAGTTAGCTGAAGAGGCCCAACAGACTTCTTGTTCCAAACATGCACCTGCAGTCAACAGTTAGGGCCAGTTTCCCAAATTAGGATTAAGCCTAGGCCTAGACTAGCGTTACGTCTCAGTGGTGGATCTCCATTGGTGCTGCAGTTTAGTTCAGAAAAACCAATGCGTGGCTGCCTACCTGACTCTCTCATGACATCACAGTTTCGTAGCTGATGAATAACACCAAACAGCGTTTTTACTACTACACTACGTTACGTTATTATGATGAGGCTCTGAGTCGTGGCGCAGGGGATTTAGGGCCCTATGATTTGCGCGATGCGGAAAGCGCGGACGGAATCGGGGAACTCAAACAAATAAAATGGAATCCGCTGTAAAATGCGGAATGTCGTATAATTGGCTGATATCGGTGTGTGGGCAAAGCAAAGCAATGGTTTCTAATCAGTTTTGGCCGCTGCAGCCCCCTGTATGTGTTACCTGTTGAGGCGGGACTCAGCTTTCCACACACACAAACGCACACAGAAGGGGAAACGTCAACGGTCAGCTATGGAGAAGAGGCTGAAACACCGAGTCCTCAAAACAATGATGGAATTCGAGTGTCAGTGCTAAGTTTAGAGCAGAACAATACCCACATGATTTTTATGACTCGGGAGAACAACTCTTTTGTAAGTTTTGCCAGCACACGATAGACTGCACCCGCAAGAACGCGTGACGACCACTTACAGTCAAACACTCACATCAGAAACGTTTCGTTTTGCACCAAAAAATGAATGTTTTTTGTTGTTTACAAGTAAATGTTTTACCAAAGAAGTAAATGTTCTGCTGAACCCCAGCACTCTGTTGAAGTTGAATAAGAGTCACTTAATTTGAAATTTTTTCTATTGCGTTGTTCTTTTTTCCATCCACTCCATAATTAGACACTTTTTAGGTGAATAAATATGATTATAACGTAAAACACATAATTCAGAAGAATAAAAAAGGAAAAAACAAAACGGAATTTAGGAAAAAACAAAACGGATTTCATAGGGCCCTAGGAATTGTGGGAAATGTAGAGAGAATTATATTGAGATATATAGTATGTATCGGGATATAGCTTAAAACTATCGCAATATTATTTTGTTAGGCCATATTTTCCAGCCCTGGTTTGTAGGTACAAGTTCCTTCAACCAGTTCCAAAGTGAAGCTGACCTACTTTAGTGGACTTGAGTGGACTGAGACGATCCCTTCATGTTGGTTGCTGGTGAGAGAGAGAAGCCAGCGAGCGAGCCAGCCTTTGGCACACATATGGGACAATTAGCACTCTTTTCCACTCCATCTCTACTTGCTCTTCAAAGAGTTTAATTAGTACTTTAGCAGGCGTGTAAGAAGGAGCTCTGAGGAATGGCCCTGCTGACAGGAGCGCCGTTCATTGAACTTCTCCTCACACAGGGGAGAACGGGCCAGCTTTGGTCACACGTATTTACTCGGGCGGCTAATGGGAGCCGGATTCAGACTTGAACTCAACAGAATTCAGACGGCAGCAGGACGTAATTTTTGGATAAGACTTAAAAAATGTAAGACTCCTGTCTGGGACTTGGTTCTGGATCAAACTCAAATTAGAGATGCGTTTCCGCAAGAAAATGCCAATGTGATTACTCAAGTTTGGTGGTTGTGACATGAACGCACGATTGGTTCTGCATGGGAAGTGTGACTGCGGTAAAGCTGGTTTACTAGGAAACTACAATGATTGGTCAAAAATTGCGGAAAAGTTGCTGTGCTTGGTGAAAATTGCATGGTAGTAATGAATTTGCAGGTATTGGCTGAATTTGCGTTAATAGTTGCGATCACAACATCGTGAAATCCTGGAGGGTCTGATAACTACTGCTGCCAGTTTATTCAAAACATAATTATTCACACATTTAACTGTGTTAATGATTAATAATTCATTGTAATCAATTCATGTGACCTACAGAACTGTGCACAGTAGAGATGCACCGATCTGATATGTGGATGGGAAATCGACCCAATAACGACTCAAACAGCTGGATCGGGTATCGGTGGCATTGGGCCGATCTATGGAGCCGATCTGTAAATGTGTTCACGCTCATGTGGTTCTTCGTGTGAAGTGTGACTGTGGTAAAGCTGGTTTATTGTTCAACATTCACACTAATTCCTACATATTGATATGACAATGAGCAGAACAAGCAACACAACACACTACAAGCCCAAAAGCACATCACACCATTATACTGTTGAATTTCCTTAACAACACCAGCTCTCACTCACAATCTCTGTGTTCCTGATGCTTTTAGCGCCGCAGGATTAGGGAGCGTCACTAAATTGCACCACTGTGCTTAAAGCAGTCATGTTTGAGATGTTATTAGGGGGCCATGCAGTGGAACACTGCGTGGAACACTATTGGAATCGTGCTGATTTTTTTTTTTTTTTTTTTTCCTGCCTTAAAACGTGTTGTGGAGAAAAAAACTGTACCTACAGCTTTGAAATTTGGCAGGTAGGTCCGGTACCCCACCCACTACTCAGGCAAAAAAAATTGCACCAATATAAGCTATTTTGCGTTTTGCCTAATAACTTTTGAACCGTAGCTCTGATTCTCAAAAATCTTATACCATCTTACTCCTTGGGTCAAGACGAATCTTTACAGACCCTCGCATCTATTTCTGCCATATTTGATTTTTCGCTAATTTGCATAATATGCAAAACCATCTCTTGCGACCTAGTCCCTGGATTTTTGTCCAATCTGCATGCAAGTGGTATCATTTGAATCCCTAGACACTCTTCTTTAATTATTATCGAGCACATTTTTAATTTAGGTCTTCATATTTCTGTAATATGCAAATAAATGTGGTCGGCTTGGCATAGGACTGCAACACCACACACCGAGTGTCATAGAAATCCGGCTCTGGGTGGGCTACAGCTTTCAAATTTGGCAGGTAGGTCTGGTACCCTCCCACTACTCAGGCAAAAAAAAATGCAGCACTCTGCCAGTTGGTGGCGCTATAATAAGCTATTTTGCGTTTTGCCTAATAAGTTTTGAAGCGTAGCACCCTAGATAAAAGGATGAAACGTGTCATTTTTCAACATCTGTCCACTTCGATTCGTCAAAAACTGACAAAGCTGCAAACTGCATGGCCCCCGTAATCACTACTTGCAGTTATATTTTTAATAATAAATCATTTAGCATGTACATATGGGTGTGTAATTATTACATTGTATTAAACAGTATTTAAGTCAAGTATTTTCTTAAGCAGAACAGAATATTTTCCTTGCAGAGAAATACACAACTTAACCTCGCTCTTTTCTATGTGGTAGTATGCATCTCAGGAAATAGCCGGGGTTGTAGCTTAACGGCTCTCTATGCACTAAGTAGTGCACATGCAGTGTGATGTGCGCCCCATTTGACTTGGTACACTACATAGCACATGCTTTGGAACTTTGCTGAGCAAAATATCTTGTCTTTACGCACTCAGCTGTGCCTTCCTCATTTATCAGCACTGGCAGATATACGCACGAGAAACATCAAATATCAGCATCGGCCAATAATTCCAATATCTTGCATCCATACTTTTTTATTATGTTTTTATCGGTGCCATTTGTCTGAAACTCTCCTCCAGGGCCACTTGCATTTCCTGTTGACAGGGTCCATCTCTATTCTGGCTTGCCAAGCGATTTAGAGCAGCTTTGGTGCCAGTTGGATCCCCGTCGTAACTAATTAGCTGGCTCCATCTCTATACACATTCTTGTCCCGTACCCAGCTTTGTAGATCCACACCAACGGCAAGTCCTCACTTTCACCAGTTCTGTAAAACTCCGGCACCTGGCAATCATGTGTTCTGAATGAAATGAAAGTGGTAGTTGATAGCGTAACGACGAGGCCGTTCGTGGTGTGATGGGAATGTTGCTGGTTCGAATCCCGGACTGGTAAAGGTACCACTGAGATACTCATGAGCGAGGTACCGTCGCCAAGCTCTGCTCCCTTAGTGGTGCAAAAAAATCTGCCCACTGCTCCTTCACGGATGGGTCAAATGCAGAGCTCACAGTTGGCAGGAGGGAGCAGTGCTTGGGGCTGCTACCGTGCTCATGAGTACCTCAGGATTCAAATCAGCGAGCAAGAAAAAAATCAGATCTTTTCAGCTTTTATTTGAGACTGTCCTCGTATCAACTCTTTTTGGGCTCTGGCTCTCCTCAGGGAGAAGAGGAGGGAGAAGAGGAGGAGAGAGGGAGGAGAGTAGGGAGCAGAGGAGGGAGGGAGCAGAGGAGGGAGGGAGGAGGAGAGGCGGGAAAGAGGGTGTTGAGAAGGGAGAAAGTGTGGAGAGGAGGGAGGAGAGCTGCTGTATAAATACAGTTTATTATTATTTTTCTTCTTGTCAGATCTTTCTCACCTCCTCTTCCTCTACAGACCCGTGACTAAGGCTCGCCGACGTGTCTCTCGTTCTCTCCCTCGCTGTCGTTCACCTCGCTGCGCAGGGCGAGTGAGAGGAGAATGTTCTGAGCTATATTTAGAAGATGCTGTAGAGGCCAGCTTCCTGCCCAGCATCACAAAACACCATCACTTCATTACAACTCTACAGTATCTATAAATCAAATAAAATATATCATCATTACAAATCAATCAAAATATAACAAATATGTCTCTTTAACTCTCTCTCTCTCTCTCTTTACCTGTCCTTTCTTTCCTTTATTCTCTCTCTGTCCCTATCTTTTATTTATCTTTTAATCTCCCTCCGTCTTTGCCAGTTTTTATCTATCATTTCTCTCTCTCTCTTTCTTTTTCTAATCTTTCTCTCCCTTTCCCTCTTTCTGCTTCTCTCAGCTACACCTCTCTCTCTCTCTCTCTCTCTCTGTCTCTCCTTTTTATTATTCTCGCTGCTGTTCAGCCGTGTTGAGCTCAATGCATAATTTATTATTTCTGCTGTAGAGAGGCTCAGTGTTAGACCGGGCTCTGCTGCTGCTCTGAGAGAGGGAGGAGAGGATGGAGGGAGAGAGAGGGAGGAGTAGAGGGAGAGGAGGGGAGGAGAGTGGAGAGGATGGAGGGAGAGAGGGAGAAGAGAAGGGCTTTGTGTAGTGCATGCTGAGTTGCTTTTGTTTAAAGTTGATCTTTCTCTCTGGTGAGCAGTGGTGGAAAGAGTTATATTTTCTTACTTTCTTTCATTCTCTCTCTCTCTCTCTCTCTCTCTCTCTCGCTCTCTACCTGCATGTCTCGTTGTCTGTCTTTTGCTATAACTCTCTCCCTTAATTTTTCCCTGCCTGACAACATTCAGTACTTATTGCACCGCTGCTGATGTTGTGGCCTTTCCAGTAAAGTTGAATTAGGGATTGTGCTGCCATCTAGTGTTACGCTCTGTTAACGTGCATCTGTAGTGGCATCGCTGTCTACTGAGAACTACGCTTGAAGAACGTTTATTGCCAAGAACATTGCCTTGGTGGTTGGTGTTAAGACGTTCAGTGTTAAAAAGATCTCAAGAAGACGTCTAGGCAGTAATATAAGTAGATAGAACATGATGCTCACAAACCCGGTGTGTGTCTTTACATTGTGAAAAATTGTATTTATGCATTTTCACACGTTTACTTCTGTTTTGTGCACGGAATTACTTACAAATACTATCAATACAGAGGGGTCAGGTCTTGCCTGAGAACATGCTGTAGTTAGTGAAAAGAATGAAAGAAAGCTTCGATTCTTGAAAGACTGCCTTGACCATTTTTTGTAATCGAATTATTCAAATAATCATTTCAGCCCTGGTTGTAATTATCTCCTCCCCAACACTGGAAATATCATTCCACTACACGTTGATTGGTTGACTTAAACTTTCGAACACTAACATCTTTTATTTTTGTCTCCGTAGCTGTGCACTGCAACCTCAGTCAGAATGGGATTGATCACCAGGTGTGCACAGAGGGCGTGACCTCAAACCTGGAGGAGGAGGAGCCTGTAGATCAGGCCCCGGGATTGGACGATGACAGTCCGGGCTTTCAGAATCCAAGTCCGGGCTTCCAGCATCGCTCCCCTCCGCAGCGCTCCGTCTCCGAGTCCGAACTCACCAGGGTAAGCAGGACGGAGAGACGTGACTGTTCTGCTTAAGGAAATACTTGACTTAAATCCTGTTTTCCTACTAAAACAATGTAATAATTACACACCCATATGTATATGCTAAATGATTTATTATTAAAATAACATCTCAAACATGACTCCTTTAAACACAGTGGTGTAATTTAGTGACGCTCCCTAATCCTGCGGCGCTAAAAGCATCAGGAACACAGAGATTGTGAGTGAGAGCTGGTGTTGTTGAGGAAATTAAACAGTATAATGGTGTGATGTGTTTTTGGGCTTGTAGTGTGTTGTGTTGCTTGTTCTGCTCATTGTCAGATCAATATGTAGGAATTAGTAGGGCTGGGTATCATTGCTGATATCGTATTTTTCGAACGAGAATCGATATTGATTGGTGAATTGATTTTTTGAACCCAGCCCTAGGAATTAGTGTGAATGTTGAACAATAAACCAGCTTTACCACAGTCACACTGCCCATGAAGAACTACATGAGCGTGCACACATTTACAGATCGGCTCCATAGATCAGCCCAATGCAACTTTGACTTGCTCCCACAATTTTATTGCAACAAAACGCCTAAAAATACTGCAACTTTCATTACAATTTTTTTTAGAAAAACTGCTGCAAAATCAGACATTTTATGCCGCAACAATCTCATAAAAGACCTGTAAATCCTAGAGGGACTGATTGTATAACAAAACATGAACAACGTTCTGCTGTACTTGTGTTGGGGAGAAGTGTACATTACCGCAGTGTACATTAATCACTTGTGATGTATTGCACAGACGTGCTTTGTTGCTTGCTTTGTGCTTTTCAGACAGAGTTATGACTGCAGGGGTAGTGCTTTAAATTAGAAACCCTGTTTTCACATGCGGGGCCCGACAACGTGATAAATTGTGAAAAATTCTCCTAACAAGCACTTCTGTCTTGGTGGAGGCCGAAAATGTAAGTTTACTGGCCAGGTGTGGAACCGGGAACATCTGCAGCTGTAGCTGGAAATCCTGAAGCTTTGCTGAAATTTTAAAACCAAGCTCGTTTTCACGCAGACTCGTGACATCCACTGTCGCAGAGTTAATTTCGCTAATGAAAAGTATAAAGGAAGTGTCACAGATCCGCTCTGACCACTGGGGGTCGCCTTTGCACTGTTTGTTACTCCTGTCTTTTTACCGGCTCAGTTTTGACGGGAGATGATGAAAATGTAACTACTGTTCAGCAACTAAAACTAATGAACATTTTTGCCGATGTTGGTGTCGCAGTGCTCTAAGTGACACAGACCCTGTGTTGTTGATCATAAGAATGGAGGTTTGAATCCCAGGAACCACTGTTGGGCCCCTGACTAAGACCTTTAAGAAGAAAGTGAGTGATTATTTGTCATCGTGAACACACCACAGCACAGAGTGCACCACAAACAAATGTGAGCTGTGCATTTGACCCATCCATGAGGGAGCAGTGGGCAACGCAACTTTGCCTCCTGGTTAACTTCTAAATCAGCGTTCGCCCTCCTCACGGTTCTCTTCTTGCTCCCCGCAAAACCCCTTTGATGAGCTTAATTGTTCCCTCGCTACGCAAATCCCATCTCGGACTCCTTCCCGTCTGCCTCCGTTACGGGTTGTTTGGAGGGAGGTATTGTTTTCCCAGAATGCAGCTAGAGGTGCTCGACCGGGCGATTTTCGAATGTGATCGGCCTTAAAGATCGAGATATTTTTTATCCATCTATATACTGTATATAATGGATCCACACCAAAGAAGAGGAGGAGAACGGAGGACGAAGGGAAGAGGAGGAGGAGGAGGAGGAGGAGGAGGAGGAAGAGGAGGCTAAAAGTAGGAGGAGGAAAAAGAGGTGGAAGAAAAGAAAGAAGAGGAGGAGGAAGAAGAGGGAGGAAGAAAAGAGGAGGAGGAAGAGTAGAAGAGGATGAGGAGGAGGAAGAGGTGGAGAATGGGAAGAAAAGTAGGAAAGGGAGGAACAAGAAGAGGAAGAGGAGAAAGAGGATGTTGGCAAGAGGAAGACAATGAGGAGGAAGAGGTGGAAGAAGAGGAAGAAGATGGAGGAAGAAAAGAGGAGAAGGAAGAGTAGAAGAGGATGAGGAGGAGGAAGAGGTGGAGAAAGGGAAGAAAAGTAGGAGAGGAGAAAGAGGAAGAGGATGTTGGGAAGAGGAAAACAATGAGGAGGAAGAGGTGGAGGAAGAAGAAGAAGAAAAGAAAGAAGAGGGAGGAAGAAAAGAGGAGGGGTAAGATGAGGAGGAGGAAGAGTAGAAGAGGATGAGGAGGAGCAAGAGGTGGAGAAAGGGAAGAAAAGTAGGAGAGGAGGAACAAGAAGAGGATGAGGAGAAAGAGGATGTTGGGCAGAGGAAGACAATGAGGAGGAAGAGGTAGAGGAAGAAGAGGAGAAAGAGGATGCTGGGAAGAGGAAGACAGTGAGGAGGAAGAGGTGGAGGAAGAAAAGAGGAGGGGTAAGATGAGGAGGAAGAGGTGGAGAAAGGGAAGAAAAGTAGAAGAGGAGGATGACAAGGCGGATGAGGATGAGGAGGTTGTAGTGGATGAAGATCAGGATGCTGGTTGAGCCACTAGGTGGTGCTGTGCCTTCATCAGAGCTGTAACGTGGATGTTTTTGGCTGGGACGCAGTTGTAGGATCAGATTCCGCTTCTTGCTCAAAGTTAAACCCTGACACAGTTGAAAATGGAAAATAATCAGTATTCCACAGCACTGTCCCTGAAACGGAGGCTTCAGCTGCAGCTTGAGGGGGAAATGCTACTCACTAAAACTGATTCTTAATTTATCTCCTGATCTCAGCTACTTTTTGGTTCTTTTTTGGCTGTAGGAAGCAGACGTGTTGCATTTAGTGTGGTTTCTGTGTTATTTTTCCATCTCGTCGTGTTGTCGGAGCTCTGACCCTCCTTCTTCTGCTTAAGTATTCATGACGGAGTTGACTTGTTGCTATA
Organism: Distichodus sexfasciatus; assembly: GCA_032718565.1. Lineage (NCBI taxonomy): Eukaryota > Metazoa > Chordata > Actinopteri > Characiformes > Distichodontidae > Distichodus > Distichodus sexfasciatus. The sequence continues at coordinate 2,878,951 of JAVGVS010000030.1, read as the reverse complement.
GGAACGTTAAAAACCTGCATTGTCTAATTATACCAAGGACAAAGTGTGTGTGTGTGAATGTGTGTGTGTGGATATGTCTGTGTGGAGGAAGAGGTGGAAGAAGGGAAGAGCAGAGAAGGAGGTAGCAGCCGAAGATTAGAAAGAGAAGGAAGCAGAGGAGAAGGAAGAAGATGTGCAGGAGTCGCACGAGGTGGAAGAAGAGGAGGAGAATGAGCTGGAGGAAGAGAAGGTGGAAAAAGAGGAGGAAGAGCGGGAGGAAGAGAAAGTGGAAGAAGAGGAGGAGAATGAGCTGGAGGAAGAGAAGGTGGAAAAAGAGGAGGAAGAGCTGGAGGAAGAGAAGCTCTCCTCTCCGCGTCTCCTCTCCTCCCCACAGCTCTGTCACTCATCTTTTCTAATTGGCTGGAAATCCTCGTATGGCGAGTTTCCCTGCAGGAGTTGGACGGCACTCGGCTGCGACTCCCTCACGGCCCGGCTCTCCTCACCGCCGCCGCTCGATGCCGTTCAGACGCAACGCTTTTCCCCGGCTCTGCTCAACCCATCGTAGATTGTGATTGTGATATTATTAATTGCGATATTAATTTGAGCACATACAGTGTATAGACCAGCCCAGATGCACACACTGCAGCAAATCACTGCTTATTGTCTCATTTTCCTTACAAAATGTGACCCGATCTGCCGTAATGAGTCGGAAGACGGCGTTTTATTAATTTAGATACGGGCCGATTATGTTGACAAATGTCAAAAATATCTTATATGAAAGAAAAGGTCTAAAATTAATCTGGTCTCCAAAAAAGAAAAATCGATGTTTTTATGATGTTTTTTAACATAATCGGCCCGTATCTAAATAAATAGGACGCCGACTTCCGACTCATTACGGCACATCGGGTCACAAATATAAATAAACGAGGGGTGGCTACAGACTTTTGTGCCGTACTGTAAATTTTTTGACTTAAGTAAAATTTCTTTACCATAAATTTGTTTAATTTTGTTTCAAATGACTTGCACACTCTATTAAGGGTCGACGGTCAATCATGGTGCGCTACTGTGGCTCCACTGCCGTCTCTTCTCTCTGTGCCGTTTGCTCTCGACTCACTGCTTCATTTAATGTCTCGCCCACAACAGTCTCTGATTGGCTGTATCACGCCAGTAGTAGCCAATCAACACTGAAGCCTTGTTGTCACTCACACACGAGCGCAGCGTGAAGCTCCGAGTAGGTGAAGAGGAGAGAGGAGAGTTTCAGCTGAGCTTAGTGCTTATAAAATTCAATATTTAACTAGCCCATTAACTAGCAATAACTAACTAGCAATAATCGGTATCGATATCGGCCCTGAATAACCAATATCGGTCGACCTCTGCTCCTTAGTGTGGATCTACCGCATGTTGTACGTGTATAACTATATGTAGCAAAATGAAAAATCCTTCTTTCTTGAAGCCTGGCCTGGCCGACTCGCCGCGTGTCAGTTTGACTGATTTGCGCCCGTGCTGTATGAACCTGCCCGAAAACTAGCTGCAGCTCGGGTTGGGGGTAAACGACGCCTGCACGGATCTGGACTTTGTTCCGTGCTCGTGTTCTGGCTGGAAGGAAGTGCAGTCTGTCCGTTTGGCTTGGCCCAAAGCCACGGGAGTGAGTGATGAGGAGCCCTGAGGAAAGGCAGCCTGAAAAAATCGACTTGGCATTTAGCGGTGAGCCTTCGGGACCCACGTGCGTGACCGAGCGGCGACTCCGCTTCAAAATTCTTACAATTCCTTCTCTTAGACATTAGACATAGTACAGATACTTCTACTACAAGCCTGAGAGCTCAGTTGGTTGATCATCAGACTTTTGGAGCAGCTGCTAGCATTAGAGCTTGTGTCAAACGCGGTTTTTGCCTATTTTTTATACAAATCCTATGAGCTTCAGCGTTCAGAGCGCTAAGCTCTTTCAACAGAACAAAAACGTTTTGTCTTGTTTAGTTTCTCTCCATTGTAAAGTTATTAGTTTTTTATATCAGCTAAACTACCGATCTCAGTGGAACACGCTGCAATGTTTAGATGAAACGGGAACAAACGATGACGCTTTTCGTAACTTAGCAACAACAAACGCTAAGAGGAACACAAAGGTTTTAACCACCCTCAGCTCAAAAAACGTTTGGTGGACACAGGCCCTTATTGTTTGGGAACTGGATCAGAAGGTCGTTGGTTCAAGTTCCAGACCGATTAAGGTACCACTGAGGTACTCATGAGCAGGATACCGTCCCAAAGTACTGCTCACGGGGCACTGCCAAAAAGCTGACCACTGCCCCTTCGTGGGTTGAATGCAGAGGTCACATTTGTTGTGGTGCACTTTGCTGATCAGCAGTGCTTAGGAACGGTACCTTGCTCATGAGTACCTCATTGGTACCTTTACTTGAACCTGTGACCCTCTGATCACGGAGCCAACTCACTAACCGCCTAACGCCACCAACTGCGTAGGTGGTCTGATGATAGGTTAATGTGGTCATTGGATTTTGTGGCCGTACGGGTGCTGTTTTGCATGTTTGTTCTTTGTTGAGTCGTAAGTTTTGTTGACTAGGCTAGTTCACTAAAAAGAAAAGATCAGGAAAGTATGCAGCACTGTGGCGTGGAGGCGGTACTGCACCGGTCTCACTTTTCCATCTCGTCTGCAGAATAAATGCTGAAATGCAAATGTGTATTGTCCTATTCTGTAGCATTTATTCCGAACACTTTGTCCCTCTGTGTGGTCCAGCCAGGAGCGGTGAAACTGTCCAAACCGGTGGCTTTGTGGACACAGCAGGACGTGTGTAAGTGGCTGAAGAAACATTGTCCAAACCAGCACCAGGTGTACAGCGACTCCTTCAAACAGCACGATATCACAGGTACACACTCCGTCCTGCCACTCACCCGCCTTTACACACACACACACACACACACGAGGGCTGGGCGATATGACCTCAAACCAGTATCACCATTTACATTTACGCCATTTTCCAGACGCTAATTTCAGGGACAGTCTTCCTGAAGCAACGTGGGTTTAACTAGGAGTGCACGGTATAAACGGTATAAAAGGTATGCGATATAAATTTGGCCAACGATAGAGATTTTGATCATACCGGCATACCGCTGAAATTTCCGCTCCTCGCCCGCGAAAATTACGTAATCAAGTCGCGTCAAATGCGCGAAAACCACACCACGAGGCATTTGTTTTCGGAAAATGGAGAGAGAGTGTACGGAAGAGCAGCTCGTTAATAAGACCGGTGCAACGTCCATAATCTGGACATGGTTTGAATTTAGGGTCTCGAATACTGAGTAGAAAAGGGTTAGGGTTAGGGTTAGGTAAAGTGGTAACTTTACCGGCCTTGGATTCGAACCTGCGACCTTCTGATCACGGGGCGAACATCCTACCGTTACACCACCAACTGCTCCAAAATGGTGAATGTTCCACTGTGTGCTCAGAAATTTAGCACAAAATAACGCCGTACATTTTAAGACAGAAGGCGCAGGCTGTATAAAATCGCACTTCGGACATGCCTGACACCAGCGTGTCATAAAATATCGGCTGGAAATATCTAAGCATCCGTCCGATGACGACAAGTTAAAAAAAGCAATTATCGTCCAATTCCGATATTATGGCGATATTATCGTGCAACCCTAATAATAATCATCATGGGCGGGATTACGTCGATTACAGCTTCTGAATGTCAGTTTTCGATTAAACGTCCACCTCTGACTCTCCAAAATTAACCCGTACATAATGACACGACCACTAATTGTCACGTCCTCGCCCTCTCGGGTGAGCCTTGATTGCATGATAATGTTTATTATCTCCGCAGGCCTCTTAGTTAAAGAATTAGCGGAGGATGTAGTTCATCAGCATCGGATCATCAGCGTCCAACTCTTCAGTTCAGAACTTTTTCATTATCTCCGCGGGTCGGGAGCGACGATGCGTCCGTCCTGTGAAGCCGGGCCGGCGATGGGTGTTTCATTTTCATTCTCGTACGAGTCGAAGAACAGACAGTGTGTCACGTTCTTTGAAATCCTAGTTTCGAGCTTTTATGGAATCAGAGGTTTTAAAACGTAATGCGTCTAAATCTGAGCTCCACGTTAGTCTAGGGGGGAAAAAATCTTTCTAGCACAAAAACTGTAAGAGGAGCAGCGCTCAGAAAAAGTGTGCGGAATAAAAATCGGACAACGATATGCTCACCACAATCACATAACAGTTTCCAAAGAGTGCTGTAATATGACTCTGAGGACGTTGGCTGGTTTTACGTGGCATTAAAGGTCAAGGAAATTTACAATTAGTTGTAATTTATGCGTGCAATATGCAAACGACTCGGTTTGGTTATCCAGCATTAATTAACGCAATCTAGTTAATAAACGCGGAGCCCCACCAATTAGACACATAATGCAATTTGCATCGCTCTGTGGCGGTCGTAAAGCCCGGCGTGGCTCGACGCGCTTCATTAGAATAAACAAAAAGATTAGGCCTCAAATCACATAACAGTGGGGAAAGAAAAGGGAAATTGTTTCCATCGAGTTTCCTCGACACGTCGGGGAAGTCGCAGCTGAGGTTTAATCTCGAATCGCCGTCTTTAAATTCCTTCTCTCTAATTCCCTCGTTCAAACAGAGGCAGCGAACCGGCTCCGCCGCGACGGCAACGCGACGCCCACCGCCGTGAAAACGCCTCAGTTTGACAGGATTTCCGCTTGGCATGCCGGGAGACCTCACACGTACGCGCTCGCGCCTCGTTTCGGAGACGTCACGGGATGCGTTTTTCCCGATTTGAAAGTGTGAGTTGCGTCTCTACGAGGAGGAGGACGCAGCCGGAGCGATTACGCACTCTCCCCACCGCCGGGTTGCCAAGACTCCTGGCCGCCTTCGCCGTTCTTCTCCCAGCGCTCTCCGCTCTCGTCACCGAGCTGCCATTAAAAATGCATTACCACATATTAAGGCGTAATTAGATATTAGTCCCTAATCTGCAGTAATTACCGAGACAGAGGCTTGTGCCAGCGGTTGTGGTAAATGAGTTAAGCACATATTTCGGCTTGCGGAGGTGTGTGTAATCGACGGAGAAGGTGTGTGTTCTCCGCTGATGATTGATCCGGACCACGGATGTCAAACACAATCAGACATTGGGCCACGTTTCGTCTCGCTTAAATTAGACACTCGTTCACGAGAGTGTGAACAGGATTTATGTTGATGAGGTTACAAAGTAGAGACGGCACCGATCTGATACCCGGATCGGATATTGGTCTGATTAGTCCTTCCATGTTTTTCGTGGACCTTTTTTGAGGTTGTTTGCGGCCTAAAAAGCCCGGCGGTTTTTCTACAATATTGTGATGAAAGTTGCTGTTAAAGCTGTGTCCAGTGTATTCCAGGAGTCTTACGTGTTTGATTTTTCAGCTTTTTGGAGCTACAGCAGGACTCATCTCGGCACGTACGCTAAAGTCGAGGCGTTCAGCTGCAGCGTTGTAGCATGACAGTTTTGCTCCTTGTCGGACCTTTTGCTAACTCTTGATCTCGGCCGGTATTTCATCTGGTTTGCTCTCACAAGTCTGGCTCGTTTTGGGGATTCCTTCAGCTGTCGGCCGCAGGGCTGCTGTTTAACAACGTCAAACTGAAGTGTATATCATAAAGCTGCTCCCTGAACGCTCACCCTCCAGATTTCGCATACACACACACACACACACACAGACACGCCTGGAGTGGACCGAGCTGGGGGTGAAGACGAGCGGGAAAAGCAGCCAGATCTTCTGCTGTCAGGCTAAATGAAAGCAGCTGGGACTCTTCTCGTTAGCAGGCTTCTCTTGTCCTCACTGGAAAGCAAATGAATGTGGAGAGTTTTGGCCTCAGCCATCCGGAGCGCCCCTCTTTCTTCCCCCGACAGAATGGCTGGATTTTAGTGTTATGCTGAGGGTGTGGCTTTAAAAACACTGAGAGACTGTAATGGATTTGTATCATATCAGCAGATATCCAAATTCAAAATATCGCTATCGCACACATACAATTTTATCAAACTAAATCGAGCGTTTTCTTCACTCACTGAATGTGAGCTCACACATGGGCTGTGTCCCGAGCCGCGTACTACTGCACTTAATAGTATGGTAGGTAAGGTGCTCTTATCATACTTTTCTGTGTGGTAGTATGCATCTCAGGAAATAGCCGGGGTTGTAGCTTAACGGCTCTCTATGGACTAGGTAGAGCACATGGAGAGTCACACGCACCCTATTTGACTTAGAACACTACATAGGGAGGGAAGTGACTTTTTTTCTCAAAATGTTGTGCACTACGCTGGAAATGCTGCTTTCATGCTCCCTTGACTTTGTTAGAAATGAGTCATGGTGTTATTGTTGTGCTAAAATTCTGAGCGTGCAGTGAAACTTTGGCGAGCAAAATATCTTGTCTTAACGCAGTTTATGCCTTCCTCATTGATCGGTATCGGCAGATGTAAGCATGAAAATATAGCGGCATCGGCCAATAATTCCTTTATTCCCCTCGTTTGAACCCTGACCTGTAGGGTTGGCCATATCGCAACTCTTTATCCACTGAGCTATCATGACTGGATTTGGAGGCAGTGGAGACATCAACACCCCTATCGTTCATTCATTTTCTGAACTGGGGTCGCGGGGGGACCGGAGCCTATTCCGGGAACTTGCGGGCGCAAGGCGGGGACCAGCCCTGGGCAGGCGGCAACACACCGCAGGGCTCACACAGTCACACACACTTTCACACCTAAATCGTAAACCGTAAAATTGGTACGGGGGTGAGGAACAGGTGCTGATTGGCCGCTGATTACCGAATAGGAAGAGCAGCTCTCGTTAGAGAGGGGAGGCTCACGTCCGTAAGAATTATGCCGTCCTTTTCCACTGTGTTCTCCAGTGAAATCGGAATGCCATTAGAGCAGACTGCATTTAGGGAGTGTGGTTTGTTTTCAGTGCCGAGACAATTATAGATGAGGATCAGTAAACCCAGGATCAGTAATTTTGATTGATGCCCCACCGCCTCCTCTACCTCTCCAGCTCTCAGTAATCCGTGCCCACTTCTGATTAAATGCCAAGCACTTTTGTCCTCTCATCTAGTAAATCAATAAAGCCTTCGTGATGGAATTGACCAAAATGATTCAGACTTACAAAGTTGGCATTCAGGCTGTTTTATTTTCCCAGAAAGTTGGGTGTTGGATTTAGTCCCAAACTCGTTTCGATTAAAACGTCTCTCCGACTAAATTAACCTTCAGCACCTGAGCTGCTAATCACTCTCACCAAAGTTTTCTTTTTCCCCCCCAGACGTTTGCTCGAAAGGGGCCGGTTCCGCTTCCAAAAAAGTTGCTGGTGTCTCTACATGGCTACCAGTGCTGTGTTCATTCATTCTTTTATTATCTGGACCGCTAAATCCCGACTGGGGTCGCGGGGGGAACAGAACCCATATAGGTGGGCCAGTTGGTGGCGTGACGGTGATCAGAAGGTTGCAGGTTTGAATCCAGGACCAGTAAAGTTACCACTGAGGTACTCATGAGCAAGGTACCGTCCCCAAGCACTGCTCCCCAGGTGCTGCCCACCTTAGCTGCCCACTGCTCCTTCACGGATGGGACGAATCTCATGGTTGTGGTGCAATGTGGTGTGTTCACGCTGGCAAATAATCGCTCACTTTTACTTATGGAGGCAAGGCGGGGACCAAAGCTGGGCAGGCGCCAACACCGCAGGACACACACAATCACACTCACATTCACACCTTACGGGGCCAATTTAGAGTCGCCAATCAACTTGTAGTGCACGCTTTTGGTCTGTGGAAGGAAACACGAGGGAAAACGCGGGGAGAGCAGACAAGCTCCACGCAGAAAGACCCTACGGCCGAGCCGGGGATCGAACCCGGGACCTTCTCGCTGTGAGGCGGAAGCGCAGTGTTGTTTGTGGCTAAAAGCGTTTATATGCTTTAGACAGACAATCCTGCTTTAAATCAGTCTGGGGATTTGTCAGGAGGTCTGCCAGACGCTAGGAGCCAGCGTGAGAGTGTGTTTAAGAGAGAGAGACTGACCCTCAGGCTTCATGATCACAGCTGCATTTAAACTATGTGAAGTATGCAACATTTTACCTGAGGTGCTTTTCCCACTCGACCCACTCGTGTCCTCATTCTCCTCTTTACAAACCCAAAAATGAGTTTAATGAGGGGAAATGGGGTCCAGTTTAGGGCTGCCGCTAACAACTGTTTTCACATCCATTAATGTAGTGAAAGTGAGTGATTATATGTCATTTTGAACGCAGCACAGCACACAGTGCACCACCACAACCAAATGTGAGCTCTGCATTTGACCCATATGTGAAGGAATGGGCAGCACCTGGTGATTTTAGCAGTGAAAGTGGATTGCATGTCACGAACCACCTGCAAAGCCGCCACGGAACACTAGCGGGGCAGCGGGGCGCCGGTTAAAAACCTCTGTTATAGTCGATTATGGTGTGGCATTGCATCGATTCAGAATCGTTTACAACTACATCACGATGCTTGGATTATGCGATTCATTTCAACACCTCTAATCGATGTAGATGGATATATCGTTACATTATTACAATGTCATAATTAATTTATAGAAAACATTAAAATAAGTAATATGGAAAATGTGTGATTTCAGAAAATCACATTCAATTTGATTCTGATTCTTGGATTCAATTTAAAATCAATTCACGACTCATAAGCGATTCACGATTCAATACACAGATGAATTTATTTCTAGATTGCTATTTTGAGTTACTTTACCAATTTGACTGTGGCAGATCTATAAAAACATCACTGAATCAAATGTAGTTTACTAAATATAATGCATACGTACCCACACTGACTGCATTTCCTTCATACTCATGTGAAGGAGGTTTATCTGGGCAGATTTCCACGTTGCGCCATCTGTAGGACTGTCGAGCTGAAAAGGTCAACCAGTGCCATTACGTTAGTACAATTTTTTTGGAATGCATGAATCGATTTTGAGTCGACAGAGAAAAAATCATGATTCAATTCAATTAGATTTTTTGCACACCCCTTATAAATGTGATGAACGAAAGGTGCAGGTTAAAAGCAAGTCATATCCTCTGACACAAGGCAAGAAAGACATTGTGACTTTATTCTTTTAAAATTAACCAGTTTTTGCACCATTTATTAACTTTATATAGGAGTAGTGCAGAATAATGAGACAAATATCACTGAAATCCGAAGCTGTAATAAATATTTATGTAATAAAGTATTCCGTCTGTAGTTACACAATTTAAACAAATTTAAATCAAATTAATATCCTGCAGTCCAGGAATGTAGACGTGTTTTCTGATGCTTTTATCAGTCAGTCATGCAAAATGATCACGCAAAAACACCGTTAGCCCGCTCACCTGCTGAAAATCTGTGAAAAGGAAGACTATTACAGTCATTCAGCAAAGAGCAAAGCCAATTTTCTTCAATCACGCCAGAAAGTACAACCGCAGCGAGAGCCTGAGCACACGTTGTGGACGTATCACACTTACTAAATCAGACCCTCCAGGATGTCGTGGACCGTTTTCAGGTTGTCACGTCCTAAAATGCATGGTTTGGCAGCAGTTTTCTAAAATAAATTGTGGTAAAAGTTGCAGGAGCAGGTCAAAATTGCAAAAATTCAGATTTTTACACCTTTATAGTGAGTGCTCTGTGCAAGTTGCTTCCTAAATGTACTAGATTATAGATGATTAGTGTTATTTCAAAGTGATTGGTTCCATTCCAACGTTACTGTCTCTCAATTGTAACGCGTTACACGACTCCTGAATTACTTTTGAGTTACTTTCACCAAAAGAAGTGTGGATGTAGGACTTGAACTAAACTAAAAAACTAAAATGTAGTTTACCGCAGTTCATTCTAAGCCCAGTGGAGGGCGATGTGGTGTAGAATAATGACTGTAGCTATGCACTCTGTAGGAAGCAGCGCTTTTCAGACCCTCCAGGATTTCTCCACTATTAACGCAAATTCAGCAAATCCCCGCAACTTCATTACTGCCGTGCAATTTTCACCAGTTAACGTGACTTTTCTGCAATTTTTGACCAATCAGTGTTTCACACAAAACGTCAGCGAACTCATTTCCTTGTTACGTAAAAATAACTAAATGATTAACGGTTGATAAAAATAATAGTGTTTTTGTTTCCTTTATTTTAATTCATTGTTAAAGAACCATTATAAAGGGAAACAAATTCGCAAACTTTGATTTGCTCCCGCGACTTTATTGCAACAAAACACCTAAAAACACTGCAACTTTCATCCCAATTTTTTTTAGAAAAGCTGCCACAAAACCTGTTTTTTTAGTTGCAACAATCTCAAAATTTGTCTCCCTTCATAATGATTCGTTAACAATATATTCAAATGAAGGAACAAAACCACTTAGAGGTCGACCGATATATCGGGCCGATATTTAGCATTTTTTACAATATTGGCATCGGCCGATATCCGAGTTTAGTACGCCAATATTCAGGCACCTCATTTGTAACTTGAAAACTTTGTTTTGTTTACAAATTATTAGTCAAGTTCAAATGTTATATATTTATTTATTGCTTAAACATTTACAGTTTTATTCATGCTTTTATGTTTATATTTATGTTTAGTCAGTGTTAAATAAATGTTAAGTTGAGAAATTTTGTGTATCCTTTGTCATTATTGGTGTGATATTTTACTACACAAACGGAGGGGAAATGTCTAATTATTGGCCAAAAAAATATCGGCAGCATATATCGGCCATCAGCTGACCCTGACTTCTAAATATTGGCATCGGCTTTAGAAAAACCCATATCGGTCGACATCTAAAACCACAGTTATCTGTATTAACCATTCATCATTTAGTTATTTTTAAAGGTAAATGTGAGGCGTTTTTATCACACGTTTCCTGCGTCTTCTAAACGTAACAAGGAAGTGAGTTTGCTGAACGTTTTGTGGGAAATGACACTGATTGGTCAAAAAATTTTGGAAAAGTTGCGGTAATTGGTGAAAATTGCACGTTAGTAATGAATTCACTGGGATTGGCTGAATTTGCTTTAATAGTTGCGATCACATTTTCGCGAAATCCTGGACGGTCTGTTAAGAGTTTGCAAAAATTATTCTGTGTTGTCCTGTATGTGTAAGAGCTATGAGCTTTATGACTTGATGTTTACCTAAGTAAACGAGCCCTAAGACAGACGAAGACTTGGCCAAGTGTGTGTATTCAGATGATTAAAACGTGAAATTTCGACGGTGACGATGCGGCCCGGCCGGAGGCTACAGTGCCGTTAAAAAATGTGAAAGTCTGAGGAAAGTAAACTTGATCCGACCTTGAACCGGTCGTTTGTTTGGAGCAAGAGTTTCCAGTCCATTTCCTTTCACTAATTAACAGGATTTATCCTCGTTACGTCCTTGTAATATATTGCGGTCCTCAACCCTGGGTTATTACAGGCACTTAAACATGCCAAATACACACGTCCGCTCGCCTCGGTGCACGCTAAGACGCTTGTTTTGCCGTGTTAATGATGAATTTATGATCTGTAATTAGTGGGTGCAGCGTGAACAAGCTTGTTATTATTACTGTGTTCAGTGCTGTTTGCAAAGGATATGTTGAGTTGTTGACTTGCTTGTTGAAAGTGTAATTTATGTTCTTTCTCGTGTGTGTGTGTGTGTGTGTGTGTGCAGGCCGGGCTCTGATGAGGCTGACGGACAGAAAGCTGGAGAGAATGGGAATCATGCAGGAAAGTCAGAGACAGTACATTCTGCAACAAGTCCTACAGCTGCGTGTCAGAGAGGAAGTGCGCACGCTGCAGCTCCTCACACAAGGTACACACACACACACACACACTACACCGAACTTTAACGTTAACTTTAAACTCAGTAACCAAAATAATTCAGTTTCCAACATAAAACTGGAAACATGAAAATACGGAATTTTTTTATAAAATAAGTTTTCTTATAGGGACCGTTCCTCACAAGCCACGGTGTCTCCATAAATCATAACAATTAAGGGCCGATTTACTTGCGATCTCAACATAACACCAGATGTTTTATTTTGCTCGGGATCCCGACATAACGATAGTCATTTTAGTCATTTTCTCAAGATCACACATCATGACGTTTTCCTCAGCCTATCAAAAGTCTTTTTCTCAGGTTATTTTTCTCATGGTCTTGACATAATGAAAATCGTTTTCTTGAGCTCACTTTTTTCTCAACAATGTAATAACGTATTTTTCTAGACATGACAAAAGTAACTTTCTCAAGATCACAACTTGTTAATTTCTTTGTTTTGCTTGCGATCATAACTTTTTTTTGTGTGGTCAATATAAAAGCCATTTCTCAGAATCAAGACATTTTTCTCAACATAACAAAGGTCGTTGTTATGAATGTGTGAATATTTAGATTTAATGTTTTGTAGCTGTTTGCAATAGAAAGTAGAGAAATGTTTCTGGAACCTTCCATAACTTTCCATGTACAGTGTTACGTAATAGAATTATATTACCGTGACACGTGTAATGTACTAGTATGTAACAGTAGGAGTAATACGTGCCGTACGTGTCGTAACCTGAGGTATATATAAGATGTAAGAACGTAAAAGAACTAGTATCACATTGAATGTGATAGAGCTGAGAGCTCAGGAGCGTTACAGTTTTTTGACCGTCACGTAACGCCACGTAAAGTATCTTTGTAGTCTTAGGGACTCATTTCTTGCTTGTAAAACTCTGAATTGTAGTAAAGAAAAGACGACGAAAGACAACTCAAGACTCTTTTTTGGCACGTGTCGCGTACAAAGACAACTCAAGAGTTCTCAGAAAATGAGACGGCGTGAGCTGCTCTCGTAGTCGTTTTCTCGAGATAACGCCTTATTTTTTGAATGATCTCAACATAACGTAAGTCACTTTCTCAAGAGTCGTTTTCTGAAAGCCACAAGGATTTTTCTCTCGATTTTCACATAATATTTGTTTTCTCAAGATCACATTTTTCTCGAAATAACAAAAGTCACTTTCTCAAGATCACAACTTAAGGCTGAAATATACTTGCTGTGATCTACGTATGCGTATCTGTACACAGTTGCGTTGTTAACGTTTGCGCTGATATACTTGCGTCCGTACAGTGCGTCGTAATCTGTAGTGTGTACTCCTTACCACCAGGGGTCAGTGTCGAGGCCGCAAACCTAATGAATGAATGAATACCTGTATCTTAAAATCGTCATCTGTTATTCCAAACAAACACGTCTTCAGTCGAAGAAGCATTAATCTTCATCATACTGACGGCACCGGAGAAGAAAACGAAAATGGCGGAGATGGTACGTTCCACCACTTAATAGATCTCGCCAGCAAAAAGGGGAATTCTTTTCTCTGGTTTTGCCAATGAGAGACATTGCAGATCTCGCAACACTGCCCCCTGTAAATTACGCAGGTATTGCATCTCCGTATACGTTCCGTTAATTTTTGAGTACGTGCACAAAAACCGACGCACAGAACGCAGGATACGGATCGCGGCTGTACGTACTTACATACGTACGTAGTTAACAGCGAGTATATTTCAGCCTTTACTCTTCTCAACATAATGAAAGTTGTTTTCTGGAGATCACGACTTATTTTCCTTGTGGTCTAGACATCATTTTTCCAAGATCATGACTTTTGTTATGTGATCTCAGCATAACAAAAGTCACTTTGTCAGAACTCCGATGTACCAATAGTCCCTTTCTCAAGATCACAACTTGTTTTTTCTTAACATCACAAAAGTCATTTTCTCACAACCATAAATTACTTTTCCCAAGTTATTTTTTTCTAGTGTTCTTGAATGATGTAATGAAGGGAATTTGCGCAAGTTATTTTTCTCAACATAAAGAAAGTGGTTCTCTGAACGCCATGATTTATCTTTCTCTAGATTTTGATATAACAATATTCGTTTTCTCAAGATCACGGCATATTTTTCTCATCATCTCGACATTGTCGCCCTTCAGGGTTTCATGTCCCTTTAAAGAGGTAGAAACTTGAGCTTGATTATTAGTTAGACGTTGCTTAGAAGAAAGGGAAAGCGTTCCGGCCTGGTGTCAGACGCCACACGCTCCCCCACCTCACCACACGTTACTCCTTTAACATCAAAAATGAATAAAACGCCATCAATATTAATGGCACGTCTAATCCCAGACCCGGCAGATGGCTTGGAAGGAAGCTGTTGGTTTATCAGCCTTATAAAAACTGTTTGTTCCTAATTGTTCTGACAAACACACACACACACTTCTCATTAGTGTTTTATAGAGTACCTTCAAATCTGTATCCATGACTACATCAAATAATCACCCACTTCGAGATGATGAAGGCGATATGCGTCTGCTTGATAAAAATAGATGTTCTCACCGCTGGTTTATTTAACGAGTCCCCGGCTCCAGACGTGCTGGCGAAGTGGAGAGCGACGCTTTCATAAACTGTTTATCTCTTCGTTTTATTTCCTTTAAAGTGAGAACTTATTATTATTTTCCTCGCACACATTCTTCCTTATTTTCCGTTTGCGTTTGCGCCTCTCGACCTCCTTCCGAGCCGTCCCCGAGGCAGACGCCGCCCTTTTTATTAAAAGTTTATTTGCATTTTATTTCTTAATGAATCTTGGTCGCACTTTGAGGAATTCACTGGGGTCGAACCTCAGAAGCTTTACAGGTTGTATCTCATTAATTACGCCCGACTGCAAACCTCAGAGCGGCCCATTAATGCTCATTAATCAAATTTATGTTCATTTCATAAGAGCAGGATGCAACTAATCCAGACTCTAAACTGCTTTTACATTGACTCTATGTTAGGGTTGCACAATATGGGAATCATTGGCCGATGCCGATATTTTTGTGCTTACGTTGAGTGCGTGCAGACAAGATATTTTTCTCACCAAAGTTCCACTGTGTGCTCAGAATTTTGGCACAAAAATAACTACACGACACAGGATTAAGCTGAAACTCTGGCTGATCCAAACTGTTGCATGAGTAAAAATTCGTCTGAAAATGGGTTGAAAATCGCACAGTACAATCCCAGCGTAACTCTGGTGTCCAACCTTCTTCATCTCTCATCGTCACACTTTTCTTCCACTTTGTCATCTCCACGCGTCTTCTGTCACACTACTAGCATTTGAAAAAATTCTAAATTAGAGCAAGTTTTCAGTTTTTCCACTTCTTTATTTCAGCTCAAAATGGGGAATTCGGAAAAGACGTTTTGGTTTGGAAATGCATGTTTAGTTTTTGGTGTTAGGCCTCATCCACACAGACGTTCGAAATGAACGCCCTCTGAACGCCATATGCGCTTTTGCTGCGTTTTGTAGCTGCGTTCGATTGGCGTTTCACTGGCGTTCGCAATAGCGTCGTTTTCCTCGCATTTGTCGGGATTTTGACGGCAAGAAAACGTTGCATGCAGCGTTTATTTGACGCCACCCAAACGCGCAGCTGGTCGAACGCCGGTGGTGAACGCCGGTGGTGAACACCCGCGTCCAGCACTGCCGGTTGATTTGCTCCAGTGAGCAGAAAAACGGTCGGCGTTCAGTCGGCGCTCACCTGGCGCAACACGAACGCCAGAAAAACGCCTGGTTCAGACGTCCGTGTGAACAAGGCCTTAATTGGTAATGGAAAAGTTAGGGCCTGTGTCCACCGATTATTATGTCAACGGTTTTTTTTACAGCAGTAGCGCTTCAAGTTGATATCTGTTCAACTTTTAGAACAGTGCTGCACTCGTCAGTGTTACTTCTCTCTTGCTAGCCAATCAAAATCGAGAAAGGGGCGGGGGCTACTCTCCCAGCTGTTTACATGGATGGTTTATCTCATGCACCCAATCTCTACGTCTCAAAGACGTGTGAGTAACTAGTTCAGACGCTGCCGCTAACGCCAAAATGCAATTTCTCTCCATTGTGAAGACAATCTCTTTATGTCGGCTAAACTACCGCTCTCAAAGGAACACGTTACAATGTTTACATGCCTGATGACTCATTTCGGAACTTGCAAAAACAAGCGCCGTGAGAAGCGTCAAAGAACGCTCTGGAAGTGAGGTTTTGAACGCTCTCAGCACAAAAAACGCATTTGCTGGACACAGACCCTTAATCCGTTGGCCCCTCAATCAGAGGGTCGTTGGTTCAAGTCCCAAACGGGTAAAAGTACCACTCAGGTACCCATGAGCAAGGTACCATCCCCATGCACTGCTGCCCGGGTGATGCCCTCGTCAGCTGCCATCTGCTCCTTCATGGTTGGGTCAAATGCAGACAAATTTTGTTATGGCGTGCTGTGTCCACTATGACCAATAATCATGCGCAATAGGGATGTGAACCAAAATTCGTTATGAAGGTGTGTGTTCTGTGGGAATGTGGAATATTCTCTGCTCTTTGCTCGAAGGTCCTGAAATAAAAGAAAGCCGTTTGCTGTCATTATCTGCCACAGCCTCAGGATGCACTCTGGGTAATTCTCTCTCTCTCTCTCTCTCTCTCTCTCTCTCTCTCTCTCCTCCAGAAGGTCAGATTCATTTCATTTCTTTTTTCTAATTGCCATCCCTTGCGAACCCCCAAAAGAGACACTATCGGAGTCCGGTTTGGGAAGATGTGATTAAGTCTTGCTGAAGAGGGAGGAAAAAGAAGGAGGAAGAGTAGAATAGCCTGTCATATAATGCCTCCATAAATCCCAGCCACATGGCGATATTGCACATAATGAAGTCCTCTTTTCTGCTCGTGGCTTCTACTTAATGGAAGCGCAATCTGGCTGTATCAGATGAGTTTGCACATTAAGCAGACATTTCCACTCTTCCCGCTGTAGTCCGGGCCTCATTACCGAGACGGTTGGGTCACGTGGTGCAGGAAGCGAGGCTCGGACCCGCGTTTAAAAAAGGAAAAGTCTGCACTCTTTGGGGAATTGCTGCCCATTATTACACAGAGCACAGGTGCAGGACGCAGTTTCAACCATCAACCAGCAACATCCAGCGTCTAATGTCCTTCGTCTAGGGTGTGTGCTGTTCCTCGCTAATTACGGGGAGTGGAACGCTGCTTTTTTGCCCTGTCCGTAGCTTCGGACTTGAATGTGGCCATTACGGTGGCAGCGTGAGCCCAGTGCAGTTCAAAATAAAAAGATGGAGTTGGACGATAATCGGATCGATGCCTAGATTTGTCTGACGTATTTCCAGCTGATATTTGATGAGTTTACTGTACATCAGAAGGGTAGAGCTTGTGTCAGGCACGTCCAAAGTCCGAGGTGGGATTTTATACGGCCCGCACCTTTGTGCCAAAATTCTGTGCCTGCAGTGGCACGTTCACCAGCAACATGCGAGTGTGACACAACACGGCGCAAATGTGACTCTACACAAATGACACAACAAATGTGACACAACACGACGCAAATGTGACTCGACTCAAATGACACAACAAATGTGACACAACACGGCGCAAATGTGACTCAACACAAATGACACAACGCAAATGTGACTCAACACAAATGACACAACAAATGTGACACAACACGACGCAAATGTGACTCAACACAAATGACACAACGCAAATGTGACACAACACGACGCAAATGTGATTCAACACAAATGACACAACAAATGTGACACAACACAATGCAAATGTGACACAACACGACGCAAATAAGTGTGACAACACGACGCAAATGTGACACAACGCAAATGTGACACAACACAAATTACACAACGAAGTGTGACACAACACAACGCAAACGTGACACAACACAAATGTGACACAACACAAATGTGACACAACGTAAGTGTGACACAACACAAGGCATATGTGACTCAACACAACACAAATGTGACTCAACACAAATGACACAATGCAAGTGTGACACAACACAACGCAAATGTGACACAACGCAAATGACACAGCGAAGTGTGACACAACACAACGCAAATGTGACACAACGCAACGCAAATGTGACACAACGCAAATGTGACACAACACAAGGCAAATGTGACACAATACAACACAAATGTGACACAACACAAATTACACAACATAAGTGTGACACAACACAAGGCAAATGACACAACACAAGTATGACACAACACAAGTATGGCACAACACAATGCAAGTGTGACACAATACAACACAAATGTGACAACACAAAAATACAGATAAAAATACTCTCGTTTAAAATGCTTAGCGTAGCCATACTGAGTGTCTTAATATTATTCATGTAGTTCATGATGCATAAGAATGCCTGGGTGTGGAATGCTGCTCTTCCCCTCAGATTTTTGACTTTATTCCGCTGTGAGGCCTCGGCTGTGGGGATGACGCAGGTCTTAGAGTGAACATTAAGATGCGAGAGCTTTATCAGCAGCTGGTCCTAATCTTACTGCTGCCATTTTCTGCTTTCCTCTTTTTCGGCTCAGAATGCCAAGGTCAGAGAGAAACGTCTCGGCCTGATGCAGCCAGGGACGCGCCGGGGAAGGGGGAATACAACACAGTGTTTGTGCGCACTTACACCAATCTGGGTGAGACGATGTGTGCGTGTGTGTGTGTGAGATGGAGGATGTCAAGGACGACGAGGCAGTAGCAGTGAGGCATGAGCAACATGTGCAGAGCTGCTAATGAAGGCTGGTGTGTATCGCTGCAGCATCGCAGAGGCAGGGGAGATTATACTTATAGATCAATTTAAATAACTGTAATCACGGTACATCTGATTTTTAAGATATATCGGTACACCTGTACTTAAGGCTGTGTTATATGACGGAATGTGTCGGATGACGAAATGAAAACGTCTATTGTTAATTTCGTGATGTTGCAAAATACACTGTTAACAGCAATATTTGTTGATGGTTTGGATGAGGGTTTACAGTAATCACCACGGCGCCACCTGGATGTAGACACAGAGAATACTATGGCGTTAAAGCTGTGTAAAAAGACGGATGTTTCACTGTCAATTGTGTAAAAATGTAGCTGAATCGTGGCACCTTTGGCGTTCCATATGAGTGTGTGCAGGGTGTTGTGAGTGCACATGTATAAGGCAAGAATTTTGCTTGCGCAAGTTCCACTGAAAGTGTACTATATTGTGATATATATTGTTATCGGGATATAAAATGACATATCAGGATATGAGATTTTGGTCGTATCACACATTCCTACTAGGGCTGGGTATCATTGCTGATTTCCTGAATTGATTTGATTCCGATTCACAAGGTCATGATCAGATTCAATTCTCGATTCGATTCGATATCGATTTATTTAGAGATTTCTTTGCATCAATACTAGTTTTGTTTGGTTATAAAATAACTTGTTTTAAAACCGAAGTGTTGCCAAACATCGGCCTTTAGGCCAGACGGTGATTTGAGCGGAGCAGCTTCAGCCATGGCTCTATTTGGTTTCGGTTTCGCCGCTCTCACGTTTTTATAGCTCTCCTTACGCGGTCGCGAGAAGTAGTGCATAGCCGCAGGAAAAGATCGAGCCGCAAATTTTTGAATCGATATCGTGTTTTTCGAACGAGAGTCAATATTGATCAGTGAATCGATTTTTTTTTTGAACCCAGCCCTAATCCCTACCTATACCTATCCATCTACTTTGCTTTTATCCTTAATGTAAAGCTGCATTTTATGTAAGGAAGGTGCTGTATCATTTTTTAAAAAGTTGTATTACATGAAAAAAGAAATTTGTATTTAAACCGTCAGATAAGCAGCATACCTCCTAGAATTGAATAGAATTGGTTTTATGCGTGCAACATAACAACAAAATTTCATCCAGTTTTTGGTGTTATTTCCAACTTGCTCCGTGTCGTCAGCACCATCAAGGAATAGACATGAAAAGTGAAAACACATAAAGGAACGAAAAGTTGGGGGAACGCTAATTTAAAACAAGACTGGCTCTGGAGTGAAAACCTCCGTGGGTTCAGCAGATGACATGAATGAATTAATCGAAGCAGCCATTACTCCCATAATCGTAACTGCTAAAATGTTACAGCAAACTCAGGCTAAAGAACACGTAGCAAAAATGACATTTCTGTTTCATTATCCAGTAAAAGCTTTCTGATGTCCATTAAATCCTATTGATATATAAATGATTATATAAATGGAGTACAATTTAAAAAAACGTCTAACTCTTCTTCTGTAATGTTCTAACTAGTTCTTAATTAGAGGAGAGGCCTTGGAACACTCAAACAGAACATAAAAAGAACATTTCTGCTGAGAATCAACAGAAATCCAGTTTGAATCAAAGGCAGCTGATTCCTTTTAGGTTCTTCAAGATGTTTCGTCTCTCATCCGTGAAACTTCTTCATTTCTAAATCATTCATGGGGGAGTCCAAAGTATTTAAGGGTCACATGAGTCAAAGTGTGGGTTGATATTGTCACAGGTGCCAAGGTGTGGGGCACTAGGGTCATTGGCGGCAAGGTCTGGGCTGTTAGGGTCACAAGTGTCAAGGTGTGGGTCTTTAGGGTCACATGAGACATTATGTGGGTCACTAGGGTCATGGATGCTAAGGTGTAGATCATTAGGGTCACAGGTACCAAGGTGTGGGTCTGAAGGGTCATATGAGCCAAGGTGTAGGTCTGTAGGGTCACAGATACCAAGGCGTGGGTCTGAAGGGTCACAGTTACAGGTTTGGAGGGTCATACGAGCCAAGGTGTGGGTCGTTAGGGTCACATAAGGCAAGGTGTGAGTCATTAGGGTCACAGGTATCAAGATGTGAGTCATTAGGGTCACAGGTACAAAGATGTGGGTCATTAGGGTCAAAGGTACCAAGGTGTTGGTCTATAGGGTCATAGATACAAAGGTGTGGGTCGTCAGGGTCATATGTGCCAAGGTGTAGGTCTGAAGGGTGACAGGTACCAAGGTGTGGGTCGTTAGGGTCATATGTGCCAAGGTGTTGGTCTGAAGGGTGACAGGTACCAAAGTGTGGGTCGTTAGTGTCACAGATACCAAGGGTGTGGGTCGTTAGGGTCACAGGTACCAAGGTGTGGGTCATTAGGGTCATATGAGCCAAGGTGTTGGTCGTTAGGGTCATATGTGCCAAGGTGTTGGTCATTAGGGTCATATGTGCCAAGGTGTTGGTCATTAGGGTCATATGAGCCAAGGTGTTGGTCATTAGGGTCATATGTGCCAAGGTGTTGGTCATTAGGGTCATATGAGCCAAGGTGTTGGTCGTTAGGATCATATGTGCCAAGGTGTTGGTCGTTAGGGTCATATGAGCCAAGGTGTTGGTCGTTAGGGTCATATGTGCCAAGGTGTTGGTCGTTAGGGTCATATAAGCCAAGGTGTTGGTCGTTAGGGTCATATGTGCCAAGGTGTTGGTCGTTAGGGTCATATGAGCCAAGGTGTAGGTCTGAAGGGTAACAGGTACCAAAGTGTGGGTCATTAGGATCACAGGTACAAAGGTGTGGGTCATTAGGGTCACAGGTACCACAGTATGTTTTGTTAGGGTCACATAAGGCACGGTGTGGGTCATTAGGGTTACAGGTACCAAGGTGTGGGTGGTTAGGCTCAGCATCATGTAAGTTATTAAGGTTCCATTGAAATCATGCGAGAAGAGATCACAGGAAGGCGTTACCGGTGGATGATGTTGGTGTTTGTTCTATTCAGTGACGTTCAGATACCGCACTAGTGTCACCATCCGTTTTTCAGACTTTTGGATGAGAGATGAAACGTCTTCAAGAACCTACAAGAAGTCCATTTGCTGTGGATTCAAGCCCTTAAGACCACCCTGCCCTGAAGGTCTAGAACCTACGCAGACATTGCCTTTAAGAACCAAGTGGAGACATTTCCAAGGAGCTTCTCACAGGCCCCTGCCTCCTCTCTGCTTATGGATGTGCTGATACATATTTCACTAAGCTGTAACAAGAGTCCAGTGCAAGATAAACATGCAGAGGAAGGGGAAGGGCCTGTTTACAGTGCAGCGGGCAGTGGCGTGAGTGGGGGAAGGCGATCCGAGCGGCAGGTCGACTGGAGTTCAGCGTCGTTCGCCCCGAGGCTCGTGTTTCACGGTTTGAAGCTTCCCTCGTGAGCTCACCCAGAGTCCATTAAAAAGACATCGGCCCGGTTCCGTGCTGTCTGAACCCCTCGTCTGTAGTGGAAAACTGCCGGGCAGCGGGACCACCGGGCGCCAGCGCGCACACACTCACACACAGTCTTGTATTACTATCTTTGTGAGGGCCTTGCACCGACTCCCGTAATGACTAGATGTACATAATTTTACACCTGACGCTAACCCTAATCCTAACCTTAACCTCAGTAACCAAAAGCACATCTTTTACCTCTTTTAGTTTCTCAAATAAAACAAGCACATTTTCTATAAAGTCATTTTTCTTCATAAGGACCTCTCAAATGTCCCCACAAAACCCAAAAAAGTGATTTTAGGCTCCAAAAAGGTCTCCACAACGCCATAAATACCCGCCCCACACACACACACACACACACAGTTCACGCGTACATGCAGAATCATACCTTTCCACACACACACACCAGCACACACACAAAATATATTTTATATGTTAGAATTTTATATATTGATATGCATATTTTAGGGGCATACATATTGTATATATTTCTAAAATAATATAAATGTCCAATATTTGTTCGCAAAGTGAGCGAACAAAAGAAAAATCTAAATCAAATCAATATTTGGTGTTACTACCTTTTGCCTTCAAACCAGCATCAATTCTTATAGGTACACTTGCACAAAGTCAGATTTTGTAGGATTATAGTCATTATATTATTTTGTAGGATTATAGTCATGATATTATTTTGTAGGATTATAGGATTATAGATCTGTGGTTAGTTCTCCAAGATGTTTGGAACAACCTACCAGCCGAGTTCCTTCAAAAACTGTGTGCAAGTGTACCTAGAAGAATTGATGCTGTTTTGAAGGCAAAGGGTGGTCACACCAAATATTGATTTGATTTAGATTTCTCTTTTGTTCATTCACTGCATTTTGTTGATTGATGAAAATAAATGATTAACACTTCCATTTTTGAAAGCATTCTTTGTTTACAGCATTTTTTCACACCTGCCTAAAACTTTTGCACAATACTGTATATTCCTATGTACTGAAAATAATCATATATAACAAAAATTTGCTGTGCTTAACCCTTAATTATTAAAGTAAACCCCAATTATTTAAATTAAATTAATTACACATTGGGGCAGTAATTTAGCAGCTCCCTGCATTGTCTTTTCCGGGTTTTTCTAACAAACTCGGCTCTCTTGCTCCCTTCCAACTTAGGAACACACACTACACACACACACCCAGGCAAATGGGATCGGTCTGTTTCCAGCACTGGGCCGTGAACCTCACTAACACAATCAGTACAGTGGACATTAAAGCAGGACTGGCCGGTTGATATTTCCCTTCCCGCTCCACTGAGGCTTGTTAATAAGATTTTGGCTGCCGCTCTCTCTCTCCCTGTCTCTCTAGGCGGGGCCGCTGCGTCTGCCTGCGCTCCGGCATGCGGTGTTTATTAAACTAATACTGATTGCGGCGAGATTAAAATAAGGACTGTTGGAGCATAAAGATGGAGAGGACAGAGGCTGAGGAGTTTAGCAATAAGCTGGTGTGAGGAAGAGATTTAGGGCCTGTTTACGCGCATGATGATATTTTTATAAATGCAAACGTGAAACAATTTACTTAAAACGATGACGACAGGGACGTCACTAGGTGCTTGGTCTCTGGGGGCGGGGTTAGGGTTAGGCGCTCCGTGCTCGCCGAAATCTTTTCATCGCATCTACATAGGCTTTATCAATTAATTGATTGTTTGAAGAGCATTATCAGGACCTGTTACCTGGCTCACTTTCTTTCCTTCCCCGGCCTTCTCTGGACGACCCTGCTGACCTCGGCAACGTTACTTTTGATTAACGGAGAAGCAATGACATGCAGCTTCCGTCTGGGTCCATGTGCCCCACCGCCACCTGCCTAGTATCCGCGCTGGGAAACAAAACCATCATTTTAATCAGATAATAACAACTTTATTATTACTATTATTACCACACCATTGTAATAGTATTATTACTATTATTACCCCACCACAAGTTACTATGGTAACCATGACGGAAATAAAACATGACGCAGACAAGTGGTAAAGCTTCCCGTTTGGAATCATTTTGTGTACTGAGACATTTTTTACTGAATGTTGTAAAAATGCAATAAAAAAAATAACATTAAAAAATGTGCTGATAAAAATATCTGTAAACAGTCCCTAAAACGTGCATGCGTGTGTGAAGGGTGAGAGCAGTTAATAGGAAGGAACAAGCTGAATGTGTTGACCATTAGGAAGGGAAAGGATGTGTGGAATTTTCCAGTTGGTACTAATGTAAGAATGTTGGAAATCATAACAGGAGAGTCTAAACCAGCTCAGTATTCCTGTTCATACTCTTCTACAGCACTGTCCACAGCACATCTTTTCTTCATATGTTGCTTCCAAAAAGCCAGATTTGCGTTTCTTATGTCAGTGTAGTCTCGAGGGGTGGTATTTACATGTTTGCAGATGTTGCAATAAATCACTGTAAATTGTTTTGTTTTCCTGCACAATTTTTGATAAATGAGGAGCGGGTCAAGACTAGAGCACACTACTGTCAGAGAATCAGACTTTGTCAGTTGGTAGTGTTAGGGAGTTTTCCCTGCGATCAGACGATCACTGGTTCAAGTCCCAGACCGATAAAGTAGCACTGAGGTACTTGTGAGAAATTCCGGTGACCGGGATCGCCGGTAGGCCAATTTAGAGTTGCCAGTTGACCTACAGGAGAGTGCATGCTTTTTGGACGGTGGGAGGAAACCCACGGCAAAACGGGGAGAGCATGCAAATTCCACACCTCCTTGCTGTGAGGCGGCAGCGCTAACCACTGTGCCACTGTGCCACCCTCTTCCTATATACTGTAAGTGAAATACTGCAGATAAAGGATGGAATATCATTTGTGACTCCAAATAGTCCCTTATAAAGGACACTCATGAGGGTGATTGTCCCCTGGGTGTTGATCCTCCAGCTGGAGTTCACCGCTGCAGTGTTTGAGGTAGAGGTGTGAATAAATGAATGTCACATTTATGTAGCTGTTTTCCCGCAGCCCAGAGCGCTCAAAAGAGAGACGTTAGGAGCCACTTCAACCAGCACCGGCGTGCAGCTCCACCTGGACCATGTGACAGCAGCCATTCTGCACCAGTACTCTCTCCACAGGTGGTGAAGCAGCAGGGAGAAATTCAGCAATTAGAAACAGGAGATGATTAAACTAGATTTGAAAGGGCTATGGTGGGGGATTTAGCAGGACATCAAGGTTCCACCTCGACTCTTTTTGAAAGATGTTTAGGGATTGTTTAAGAGTCAGGACCTTGGATGAAGGTTGCAGCTTCAAGTCTCGGACCGGTAAAGGCACCGCTGAGGTACTCGTGAGCAAGGTACCGTCCCCAAGCACTGCTGCCAAAAGGTGCCCACCTCTCCTTCTCGGAAGGGTCAAATGCAGAGGTCACATTTGGTTGTTGTGCACGGTGTGCTTTGCCGTGCTGTGGTGTGTTGCCGTACCTGTTGTTTTTAGTCAGACTTCATAAATGAGGTGTGGGTCAAGACTGCAGTTGGTAGCTTAAGGGTTCGGGTGTTTGCCCCGTGATCAGAAGGTCAAAAAGTGACTGTCGGAAGTTGTTAGGATCCCTCATTTGAGTAACTGTAAGTTATGACATTTTTAGGGGCAGTTGGTGGCGTAACGGGGGTCTCTCCCCCGATCAGAAGGTGCGTGAAGGGGTTTATATTTTAGTCATGGTGTAGTTAGGACTTGATGGATTCGGGTTAATGGAGACCTCAGATTCGTGACTCGTGAGTTATTTAATGGATCCGGGTGATTCTCCTGGATGAGTCATGAATCGTCCGGCTCTACAAATAATCATCAGTGGTCATAATGTTTTGAAAAGTAATTTCGGAGAACTGTTCCACCCCTTATAGCCATGTATTCTGTCATTAGCTGCGCTGAGCTGTTATGCGTTGTGAACGGCTCTAGCTGTACATTGTCACCTTAACGTTGGACACTCACTTGGGTCACTCTGCTTGAGTTCATCCCTCTCAACGTCGTTAACAATGCAGCTGTATGTGAGACACGACTGCTGTGACCCCGTGCTGGCTGCAGGGTTTAACCGGGAACGGACAAAAGCACATCGTCGAGCAGCGTGCGAGCCGAGCCCCAGGTGACCCTCCTGCTTTATGAAGCTTTATTTTGTGGCACTTTAGGTCGGCTAAAGTGCAGCGGCTTTTTACGCCAAACTGTATTATTACGATTGCTTTTTCTTCACACATTCATACTGGTTTTGAACAAACGGGTCTAATTTTCTCCCTCTCGCTTCCGTTGACTTGATTGTGGCTTTTCAGTGAATGTGGCCTTGCCTGCTGTGACCACACACACACACACACACACACACATACAGTGTGTGCATATGCTCTCTCTTATTCAGTCGCTTACCCCCGTACACACATTCTAGCCTTTTCTCTCTCCTACCTTCACTTTCTCTCCCTCCATGTTCCTCTTCCTGTCATTCTGAACCATTTTTTAAAAGAAATCCCACAGCTTTTTCCAATCTCAATCAACAATTCAACAATCCATCATCAGACGTAATTGGCGTTATTGCACATTTCATGTTTAATTGCCTGTCCAAATGTCCCTTTCCTGTCTCTGTGGGTGAGCGGGATGAGAAGTGATTATTGTCTGCAGTATTCAGCTCTCGGAGCAGTGCGTCACACGAGCTTCAGACACCTGCGAATACCGACGGACGAACTTTTCTTTGTGCTGGTGTACTTTATGATCTCGTTTTACGGCATAGAAGATTGACTGTAATTACAGAAGATTGAGCTTGATTAGGAATCGCAGCGTCAGATGTGGGGCTACTCGACTGAGTCCGGTGCCGTTGCGTAACGTATTCAATCTCTAAAAAATAAATATGTCTTATACAGCAGGAGTATATTCAGATGTAGAAGAAATATTCTGAATTCTGCAGATAACTCAGTCTACAGAACAGTGTTCCAACAACATCACAGTGCAGAAAAATTATTTAATTCCACCCAATTGAAATGTTCATCATTTATTATAAAAATCTAAATTAAATAACTATAATTTCTGTATATTGTATGTTACATATGCAGTTAGGATGCATGATCATTCAAACAAATTTCAAAGAAAGATATTTTTAACAGATTTTTTAAGAGATGAAGTGTCTGAGGACAATGCTACTCAACAGCAACAACAGCACAACACAGCTTGCTGTCACACTGGCTATAAACGTGTGGGTCCTTTAAGCAAGATCCAACGTTTAAATGACGTCATGAGCGAGACGGGCGACAAGAATTTTTGACAGCAATGCTTTTTGAGCATCATCAGCGATTTCACCGATTTAGTCGCTCTTAGGTGAGAATGTAGCATAACAGGTAGGGCGTTCGCATCATGATTGGAAGGTCATCATTTCAAATCCCAGGCCAGTAAAGGCACTACTGAGGTACTGATGAGCAAGGTCTGCTCCCTGGTCACTGCCCATGTCAGCTGCCCACTGCTCCTTCACAGATGGGTCAAATGCAGAGGTCACATTTCCGGACCACCCACTAAAAATACAAGCCAATATGGTGCAAAGCACGTGATCTCCACACGAACTCCACAACCCAGTGATTGAACCCAGTACCTTTTTGCTGTGAGGCGACAGCGCCACTGTAGACTGGCCAAATGGCTGCAGACGTTTTTTGCGTCTCAGTCTCTGCCACGGTTAAAGTTAGACTCAAGTTTTAACCCCTGATTATATTGCTTAAATTGCTCAGCGTTGGGGGATATCCGAGGAAAAGCCAAAGCGGTGTGGCTCTCGTGCAAACACTATCGAGAAACAGGAAGCGATGTGACGTGAAGCAAGAACTGACACACCAATCCCCTACACTCCAAAAGAGACCTGCTGGGGAACGCTGTGACGTAGTGGAACCCCTCTGCTCCACTGACCATGCCATAACGGTCCAAACGTACTGATAAAACGGCTTTTAATCCTGGAGTTTGTATTTGCGGAATCTCTGACATGATGTTGCCAGCGTCTTCCACTCTCACTTTCACCTCCTCTCACACACCGCTGTAGTGGCTGTAGCCTTGCATAATGGAGTGGCACAATCAAGGGTGCCAAGATCTCATCGAGTTAAGCAGCGTTCTGGGTGGCAAAGACTCACTGGGCCTCAAGTGTGCGTTCATCTCAGAAGGACCAATTGCTTTCTAGTGGATCAGAGTTCGATAGCGATCAGATAATAAATATTTATGGACAAAATCACGCCCAAAGAACAAGTTACACGTAACACTCAAATTTGCACCATATCGGAACGTCCACACGTGCGAACCGGCGTGGTTTTGCCGTAGGCTCATTTTGCCCTCTATTAAAGATTTACAGCCTTCATAGAGATGGTTATTAAACCCGTGGGTCATCTTTAGGATGTGAAGCTTTCAGTTTGATGCTAATGTTGTGAGGAGATTAAAGCTCACTCATTGAAAAGTCTTTTAGCTATTCCGGCTGATTGATCTCCAACCAAGGCTTTGATACTCCAAACTAGCACCGTCTCTCAGGGGCCCGTGCCACCGCTTCGCCCTTTGGCACACACTCACTCCCACACACACATATGTACACACACACACACCATCCCCAGCTTTGTCAAACCGCCTCAGTGTAATTGTGCATCTTGCTTGCTCACATTAATCACACACCTCTTTAAATCAAATCACATGACGTTAAGACATCTATAAATACTCCGCCTCAGATATGAACTTCTGGCAGCACATGACAGACCGCATTCCTGTTCGTTAATGCCGTCCATGTCGCGCTTTCGGACAGCGAGACATGTTGGCAGCGTTGACCACAACACCAAGTCCAGATGGTACAGCACGTCAACCAATGGTGTGACTGTAAACCCTTGATTGACAACTCATTACCCTGCCCTCTGCGTGTGGCCGACGTGAGTTTCACTTGATTTGTGATCTCATTTGCAGCAGCAACTTTGGCCATTTTGGATCTGTCCTTGTTTCACGAGCCTGGTTCGTCTCGACAGTTGTTCAGCAGTCACATTGTTGAAAGTGAAACTTTAAGTGACTGTTTCTCATCGTGAACACACCACAGCACGGCACAGTGTACCACAACGATATTTGAACTCTGCATTTGAGCCATCCGTGAAGGAGCAGTGGGCAGCTAACATGGGCAGCACTCAGGGAGCAGTGCTTGGGGATGGTACCTTGTTAATGAGTACCTCATTGGTACCAGTTAGGGAGGTTGCCCGGTGATCGTAAGGTCGCTGGTTCAAATCCTGGACGGGTAAAGGTACCACTGGTTTCTGGATTTGTAAAAGTGAAAGTACCACTGAGAGACATATGAGCAAGGTACTGGCACCAAACACTTCTCCCCAGGTGCTGCCCATGTCGGCTGCCTCTCACTTACTTTCACCTAACTGGTGACCATTTCACGTCACAGGGCCCACTCCTTAACCGTTACTCTACCACCTGCCTTGGCCCTGTAGCTACCCGATGAGCGGCCTAAAGTCTTGCAGCATTTTTGCCAATTTTGCAGCACTGGCACCACTTTTTTTGTTATTTTTCAGTGGGAAAACGTGGCACCGGTACCAAATTGGGAACCCAGCACCGGAAGCGGAAAATCTGTATTAGTTAAGCTACCGCATGCCGACTCCCCTGATTGATAGTGAAAGCCTGTTTGGAATGGGCATTTCGCAGAGGGGTGGCGCAGTCAGCCCGTGCCAGAGCTGGCGTGAAGGTGGCAGGTGCGATGAGCGTTTTTCCCGCATATATTATTTTGGCTAATCTGTTTTCAGCCCCTTCGTTAAGTCCTTAAATTGAGCCTGGCCGTGTGCTGTCTGTTGCAGCTCGCTGAGCTCGAATGGAAGAGCGTTGGCCGCGTTTAGAGCAGCTGCCTGCCATGCGTCGCACGGCACGAACATTAGGGCTACATCAGTGTAGCTTAATAACCTTGTGAAACGATATTTTTATATTAACGATCAATCTAGGGAGGTAGCTAACATATTAGTGACTACTTTTTTTGGTAGCTTTTCCAGTAATTATTTTTGTAGTTAGTCAAAAAGCTGCTTTATTACAAAAATGCTATTAATGTTCTCTCTTTACAAAACAAGTTAAATGTGGGCTGGGCGATCGCTTTATTTTACGCTCCGCTCCCGATTGCCGTTTCCTCCCTTGTATCCTACAGAAGTGTAACAATAACAACAATAATAAGCAGAAGAAAAAATAAGGAAATCATAAAGTCATATTTACGAGAGCTTTACTTGCCATTTCGAAAATGAAATGACGTAATTATAAGACAAGGCATTTTCTCTTTTCTCCGCTTCTGTTGTATACTTACTTCTACCATTTTTAATATTGTTTCTTAATATGTAGTTTTTTCATTTCGTTGTGTTTAATTAGCTTTTTAGGGGTCTGAGCACAAAGTGCTATGATACCCTCTTGCAATTGTTTTGTTTCATTATTATTATTATCCTACAAAACGACCTGTGCAGCTTGAACCGTTTTGCATCTCGGCATGAGCCAAAAATCATAGTAATCGGCCTTTAATTGGCACAAAGGAAAACACGTTCTGACCTCTAGGGGCATTAAATGCTACATAAATCTATGTGATGTCATAACAGAGGTTATAATTTACATGAAATTATAGAAAATCACACAATTCTTACATGAACACGGTTAGAGGTTAGTTTTTTTTTATAAACACAATTTCTATTTGCATCTTTAATACTTTTTCCTGTCATTTCACTTTATTATTCTACGTTCAAACTCCTTATGTCTTGATATGATTAATGTAGTGATGTGGTTTTATCTTACGTCAAAACATCAGCATCAGCAGTGTGTGACATGATCAGTGCTGACCCTTTTGTGCTGCTTTTTGTGACTTTTGCTTGGTCCCCGCTTGTTGCTGCTTGCGGCTATATTGTTTATTTTTATCATTTTATGCTTACTGGTTGTCTAACTGCTAGTTGCTTATCTTTTTCCTGATTTTATTGTTGATGTAAAGCACTTTTGGTGAGTATATAAATAAAAATATTATTATTATTATTCCTTTTTTAATTATCCTGACAAATCGAATGCAGTAGAGGTGCCGAAGTTGCCCAAGGCGAGTCAGCAGCTTTTCTTCAAGTCGTTAGCAACAAAGCTGCTTCTCCCAAATCAATTACAGCGCAAAATACATCAGCCAGCTGTATTTACTCCACTCATGCAATTATACCATCTGTGTGTATGTAAATATGTGTGTGTGTGTGTGTATATGTGTGTGTAGTAGACCTTAATTTAAGGTCTTCTTTACCCTACCCTTTATGGTAATCACCCCGTTTATGGATATTTGTTCCGCTTGTGGTGACGCCGTGGAATAGCAGCGTAAGTGGAATGTGAAACCCGTCCTTCCTCCGGACGCTTCGTCTCTGCATTGTTCCGCCGCAGATTTCTTCCCGAATCCTGCTCTGACTCATCCAGTCTTGGCATTCCACGCATTTGGCAGACAAAACTTTAGCACAGAAGGAATGACCTTACATAGACATACTAATTCTGATGTGAAAGGGAAGCCCATGTTGCAGGGTCAGTGATCCAAGGGTTGCCAGTTCAAGTTCAAGACCGGTAAAGGTACCATTGCGGTACTCATGAGCAAGGTACCAAACCTACGACCTATGTTCGGGGGTGGGGTTGGGAGGCCGGGGTTGCCTCCGAACCACTAGACCCTTAACTCTTGAGTTGCTCTCAGGAAAAGCGGTTCCTGAAATCGGGAAATGGAAGTGGCTCTGGATAAGAGCGCCTACTAAATGCTGTAAATGTATATGGTTCACTGTGGGATGTCCTGTGGTGCGAATGACCCAAAAACCTACTTTCAGGACCTCTGTGAATGACGAAGGCAAGAACAAAAACAAAATCAAGGTAAAAAGTTAATCATGATATTGATTTCAAGTCAGTATCCTCCAGCCCTGCTGCTGTTACTCACACTTAAATGCAAAGTTTCAACACATTAATATATATTTCACAAAGACATTTTCATCCAATGCTTAGCTCCTTAATCAGTGAGAAGAAGAACGTCGAAAGACATCCACAATGCTTTAGGTGTACAGGACGGTAGTGTATCTGCGCTGTCTGCCCCTCCGCCATCATGGTGATAAGGCGTTGTGAAGCGACTTGCAGTGTGTGAGTGTGAGGCCAGCGTCGCTCGGCTCTGATCCATCAGCAGATCGCTGCATGCCTGCCCGGGTGATAAGATCCTCTCTTGTTCTCCTTCTCCCGCTCTCTTGCTTTATCTCTGATTCTCTGATTTCACTTGTGAAAGTAGAACATTCTTCTTCTTACTTTTATAAATGTTCCCAGGAGACTAAACACAGCTTGATCATGAAGTAGCTCTTTAATTAATACATTTACGGGATTTAACTGACGCTCTTATCCAGAGTCACTTCAGTTTGCTTATTTCAGGATCTCACTGGAGCAACTTGGGGTTAAGGGTCTTGCTCAGGGTCCCAGTGGTGGTAGTGCTGAAGATAGAATTCAAGCCCACGATGTCTTGGTCCAGAGATGAGAATTCTAACCACTAGACCACCACCTGCTTAACTTGTGGCCATTTTAAACTGTCCCTGGACTATAGGTCGTAGGTTCAGGTCCAGTCTCCCTGAGCAACTTGGGGTGAAGGAGGTAGGATTCGAACCCACAACCTCTTGGTCCATTGATGTGAATTCTAACCACAAGACCACCATCTGCTTAACTTGTGGACATGCAAACTGCATTTGTGGTGGTGGTCTAATGGTTCAGATGCTCGTCCTTGGACTATGGGTTGTAGGTTCAGGTAATTGTGATCCTACCTGCAGTGTGTTAGTTTGAGCCCAGCCAGAAGTTTAAGGACAGTTTCCCTGGAGCAACTTGGGTTTAACGGTTACCCAGTGGTGGTAACGCTGGAGGTAGGATTTGAACCCACAGCCTCTTGATGCAGAGATGAGATTATTTGTCATTGTTAACAAACTACAGCACAGCACACAGTGCACCACGACGAAATGTGACCTCTGCGTTTGACCCATCCATTAAGGAGCAGTGGGTTAGTAGGAGCTAACAAGGGCAGTGCCCAGGGAGCAGTGCCTTGGGATTGTACCTTGCTCATGAGTAGTGATTCAAACCTGCGACCTTCTGATCACGGGACGAACACCCTACCGTTACGCCACCAACTGCCCCTAGAATGCCAACCACTAGACCACCACCACCAGCCGAACTTGCATCTCCTTAAGATCTTTCTAGATTCTTCCACCCAAATGAGCAGCCTCTGGTTGGATGTGGAGGATAAGTCTCCTATCACATTAAGCCCCAGCGACGGTGTCAGCGCGTGATTGGCCGGGCGTCTGTGCCTCGCCGCTCCTCCTCTCTGGCTCTGACGAAAATGTCAGACAGATATGCGTCCCACTTTGTCTTAATTAGCCGTTCCATCAACGGCTGCGCGCTTATACGACCCGCTCCATTTTTCAGCGTTTAAACGACGGCCGTTTACGCCGGTCAACAAAAAGACTCGTCCCGCGGCGAGAGGCTTATCTGGGCGACGCAGTGCACCGGGCCATTTGTCATCTTCAAGCTCTTATCTCGAACGACGGCGAGCCTGCAGGGCCCCCGCACATCACCGCTTCAAACTACAAGCTGCTTTTTAATTAAAAGTAGTTAAAGTACAGCCAAGTTAGTGTATTAGTAAGTTAACAAGTAACTAACTACATCCGACTGTTTCATCCAGTAATACGTAGATGTGTGGTGTAGAATACTCTGAAAGCAGGTTGATTAACGACATGAAGCTTCTTGTTAAAAGTCACACATTTTTACAACATTGTGTTAAACTCCAGTAAGGATTCAGTGAGGTTTTGGAGGTGGAGAGTGGTTTAATTTTTACCATACATTCTCATAATCATAAGTTATCGTAAGGTCTGTCCACTTTCAGAGTCATACATTTTGATAAATATGGCCTTGGTCTTGGCCAAGGTGGAGTCCATCCTCCGACTTCATCTCACAGCTGCCAAGAGTGCCGCTGTGATGCAACGATTATGCACCAGGATTGTCATTTTTGACTTTTTTGTTTTTATTATAATAATAATAATAATAATTATTATTATTATTATTATTATGTGTGTATTATTATTGAATGTTCATAATTTAAAGAAAATTAATTTCTTTATGTATTGGGCCACAAAGACTATTTAATTAAGGATCAATAGAGTTGCCCATCTATCTATCTATCTATCTCTATCTATTAGATCCGTCCTATCTATCTATCTATCTATCTATCTATCTATCTATCTATCTATCTATCTATCTATTCGTCCGTCTATCTATCTATCTATCTATCTATCTATCTATCTATTCGTCCGTCTTCTATCTATCTATCTATCTATCTATCTATCTATCTATCTATCTATCTATCTGTCTAGCTATTCATCCGTCTATCTGTCTATCTATCTATCTATCTATTCATCCGTTTATCTATCTATCTATCTATCTATCTATCTATCTATCTATCTATCTATCTGTCTATCTATTTTTCCGTTTGTCTATCTGTCTGTCCATCTGTCTATCCCACCTATCCATCCATTTATAGCAATATGGGTAAATGTAAGGCTCCCATTGCCATTTATTCCTCCGCATGCTCTTTTCTGTAGCGGTGGCGATGATGAGCCTGTGGGGGGCGTTGTCTCAATTTTAGCGTTACGTTCGTTAGTTGGACGCGGTCGTTAGCGCTGAGCCGTCCTCCAGCTGCTGGAGATGTGATAGCGCTTTGATCTAGAGCTCGAACACGGGACGCAGTTGGACTCAGCTTGACAAGGGAGTCGGGCAGCGAGCCAAGAACCACCTGGAGAAACCCCCTCTCTCCTGCCCCCCTCTCTCTCTCTCTTCTCTATGCGGCTGACTCGTGCCCGGCGTTAGACGAGCGCTGCAGCGTGACTTTCCTTCATACTCGAGCGTTTGCTCAGCTCTTAATCCCACCGACTAAAACAGGCCTGCATTTAAACACAGAGAGCAGAACAGAGAACAGCCAGTTCCCAGGATGAACGGGATTAAGCGCAACGCTCCAGCAGAGAGAGGAAGGGAGGAGGGGAGAGAGAGAGGGAGTTGTGAAGAGGTAGAGGTAAAGGACAGGGTTTAGGAACATTAACAGATACAATTAGACTAGGACACTGCTGAACACATCACACCCACAATCTCCACATGACACACAACTCGTCTTCTTGTTGCTGCTTCTGCTGTCGTACTGGAAACATGTGTGTTGCTGATCAACTTCAAACAGATTTCACACCTGACTGGAGAACAAATCAGCCAATCAGCTTCCTCCAAGCCTGTGATTGGCTGCTGTTTTGCCACATTTATAACACGGTACCAAGTGGAGCGAGCGTGAAGGTGTAGATGTATGTGTATGTGCATGTGCATGTGTAGATGCCAGATTTTGCTGGTGAATGTTCCACTGCACGCTCAGAATTTTGGCACAAAAATAATGCTGTACTATTTCACAAGAAAGAAGAAATAACTTCTTACCTCGATGTGAAATATCGTCACTTTTTAATATCACCAGATCTTCTGGCACCCTTGATTGTTTAGATTTCTGTATATACGTGTAGGTGTGTGTGTGTCCAGCTGCGTATTTATCTGTAATAGTTTGGTGTTGAGGTGTGTGTTTGTATTAAACATGGCACCACTTTTATTTATATATTTACAAATAGATACGGGCCGATTATGTTGACAAACATCAAAAATATCGATTTTTCTTTTTTGGGGTCATATGAAAGAAAAGGTCTTCAATATTAACAAGCTCAATGAGCTTGTTCTGCTCATTGTCATATCAATATGTAGGAATTAGTGTGAATGTTGAACAGTAAACCAGCTTTACCACAGTCACACTTCCCATGAAGAACCAATTTATTTACACATTTACAGATCCATAGATCGATCCAATGCCACCGATACGCGATCCAGCTCTGTTTATTATTAGCTGTAATTTTATTTATATGTATTCAGCTGATGAGTTGTGTTCATGTTTAGCTGTGTGTGTGGGCTGGGGGCGGGTTGTGTGTGTGTGTGGGTGTGTGTCTTGCCAAGCACCTGATCCTCCTGCAGCTTTTTAAAAGGATCAGTGTTTGTGCAAACTCCAGCACCCAAAGTGGATGAGTGTGAGATGCACAACCCTGTCTCCTGGGTATTCCTCCTTCCTCCCTCGCTGAACATTCCTCCTCCCAGAGCGCACACACACACACTGATGCGGAGACAGAGAGACTCGAGGGAAATACAAAGCAATATCCCGAGCCGTGGTTTCTGCCCCTCGCAATTACAACACATCTGACGAAGATATTGCAGGCTGATCCCTAGCAGCTCGGCTCGATGGAAAAATCGCAGAAATCACATTTACATTTACAGCATTTAACACACGCTCGTATCCAGCACAGCGGACAGCAGTGCTTTGTAGTCCACGTCTGTTCTCCAAACCTGTAAAGCTAAATCGAAAATGAATCAAAACCGACATTCAGAACCGAGAATCAACATGATCTTGACGATTATTTCAATTATTTAAAAAAATTCTGTCCTTAAAAATATATTCATACTTTCTCCAGTGTGTGTTCAAGTAATGACACTTTAAAAACATACTAGTATGTGTGTTATCATGTGATTTGTATATGAGAACCCCAGCAGTGCCTTTACCGGTCTAAGACCTGAACTGGCGACCTTCTGATAAAAAAAAAGTCAGTGATTATTTGTCATTGTGAACACAGCACAGCACACAGTGCACCACAACCAAATGTGACCTCTGCATTTAACCCATCCGTAAAGGAGCAGTCGGCAGCTAACAAGCGCCCGGGGAGCAGTGCTTGGGGACGGTACCTTGCTCATGAGTACCTCAGTGGTAACTTTACCGGTCCTGGATTCAAACCTGCGACCTTCTGACCACGGGGCAAACACCCTACCATTACGCCACCAACTGTGATCACATAGCCAACTCCCGAAGTGCTATGCTACAAACTGCCACAAGATCAGTCCGTCCAGGATTTCGCAGGACTTTTTTGAGATTGTTTCGTCCCAAATGTCTGATTTTGCAGCAGCTTTTCTAAAAAAATGTGATGAAAGAAAAGTGTTTTTAGCCGTTTTGTTGGAATAAAATTGCACGAGCAAGTCAAAAGTGCTGGAAATTTTGTGATTTCATCTTTTTTTATAATGATTTCTTAACAATGAATTAAAATGAAGGAAAAAAAACACTATTATTTTTATTAACCATTAATCATTTAGTTATTTTTGAATGTAAATGTGAGGCATTTTTATGATGTTTATGCCAAACGTGACTCGGAAGTGACTTTGCTGACGTATGGCTCAGCATTTTTCAAGAATAGTTGCGATCACATCGTGAAACCCTGGAGGTTCTGATCTATCATGCACTCTATCAATAGAGAAAATATGATTTAATAGTTACTAAACTATGAGAGTAGAAAACAAATAATAAAACAAATGCATTGATCTTTAGTCATAATTCAGGTAAAATGCTCAATTAATTGTGATATTGTTATTTTTTCTACTGTGATATTGATTTAACATCGTATCGTCCAGACTTACAGTTTAAACTGCCGTTCAGATGAGTTGCTTCCAGCTAAAGTTACACACCTTTGCAAACCATCAAAGAAAAGTCAGAAGTGTGCACAGACGAGAGTACATACTGAATTAAAGTGAGTGATTATTTGTCATTGTGGTGTTAATAATAATAATAATAATAACAATAATAAAAAATTCTTGATTTTACAACTGCTTTGACTCAGGCATTTGGTAGCATAACGGAATGGGAGATGGGTTCAAGTCCCGGTCCAGTGAAGGTACCACTAAAATGCTCGTCCCCAAGCACTGCTCCCCGGTCGCTGCCAAAAAGCCGCTCCTTCACGGATGAGTGAAATGCAGGGGTCAGATTTGGTTGTGGTGCACTGTGTGCTGTGCTGTGTTCACAGTAACAAATAATCACTTTAATTACTTTTTCTGAATATACTTGTGGCTTGTTTTAAACTAAGTTTTACATAATTTAGTCAACTCTTAATGGGGTTATTTGTAGACAGAGATTTGTACACTTTATTTTACACATTTGTAGCCCCAGTGATGTTGCGTCGTCGTCTTATGTCCTTGTTTTCTGATTACATTCTAGCACATTACATTCGATCCATTAACACATCAGCGTGTTCGTACGAGTTTGTAACAACGTCGGAAACCTGAATAAGAAGCCAACGTGGTGCACTTCCGAGGCCACAAGTTCACATCTGTATTTGTAACGGCAGTGAACCGCGAGGCCTGTGAAAGCCTCGTTTGCATAATTACATCAAACTCATCGTCATGTTCAACCGGCGGAAAAAATCTGCTCCACTGACCGTTCACACCGCGCTGCCAAATCAAGGTCATAAATTGTGTGTGTGTGTGTGTGTGAGAGAGAGCAACACATAACACTGTCAATTAGGCAACATCTCGTCTCGACCGTGTTGATTTTAATTCAGCTTCATTTCGTTTGGCTTGTAATTTTAAGTGAAAAGTTGAGTGTGTTGAGAATGTTTATTAGACAGAAATGTCTGAAACTGCTGCGTCTCGTGGACAAAACAGCACAAACTCTTTCATTGACGTCGTGATCTTTAAATAGCTCCTGTAAAGTTTCCCGTTTTCTGTTACGCGGTTGCCAAACGCAGCATGCCGGGAATCAACGCGTTGAAAGTAAAACCTGGACGCCATGACAACGATGAAGAAGTGAAGCCAAAATCGCTCACCAAAAATGAGGTCATCTTGCGGCTGGGGTACAGCTGGTATATTGCTGAATCCAAAAATTGTGAACACACCACAGCACACAGGGAATGATTATTTACCTTGGTGAGCACACCACAGCACAGCACACAGTGCACCACAGCGAAATGCGACCCCTGCTTTTGACACATACGTGAAGGAGCAGTGGGCACCTTTTTTGGCAGCACCCAGGGAGCAATGTTTGGGGACGATGCCTTGTTCATGAGCACCTCAGTTCCGGTTCAGGATTCGATCCGACGAACTTCCAATCATGGGGCAAACTCCCTTACCGTTACGCTACCAACTGTCCCAAAAATGAGACCTCTGTGTTTGACCCATCCGTAAAGGAGCAGTGGGCATCGACCAGGGAGGAGTCCTTGGGGATGGTACCTTGCTCATAAGTACCTTTACCATTGGTACCTTTACCTTTACCAACTGCAAGTACCAACGGTTTGTACATAGTGCCAGGATGAAATACGATCAGTTTATAAAAATCCAACTCCTTAACCGTGATCAGAAGGTCGTCGGTTCAAGTCCTGAACCAGTAAAGGTACCACTGTGGTAGTCATAAGCATGGTACCGTCCCCAAGCACTGCTCCTCAGGCACTGCCCACATCAGCTACCTACTGCTCTTTCACGGATGGGTCAAATGCAAAGGTAGCATAACGGTTAGGGAGTTGGCCTTGCCATCAGATGGTTGCTGGTTCAAATCCCGGGTCGGTAAAGGTGCCGTTCATTCATTATCCGAACTGCTTAATCCCAACCGTGGTCGTGGCGGGGAGCAGAGCCTGTCCCGGGAGCTTCGGCACAAGACGGTGACCAACCCCGGGCAGACGCCAATACGCTGCAGGACTCATTTAAATCTTAACCATCGTCGGAGCACTCTGAT
This sequence comes from Distichodus sexfasciatus, assembly GCA_032718565.1. Classification (NCBI taxonomy): domain Eukaryota; kingdom Metazoa; phylum Chordata; class Actinopteri; order Characiformes; family Distichodontidae; genus Distichodus; species Distichodus sexfasciatus. The sequence goes on along the minus strand of JAVGVS010000030.1, from coordinate 2,839,382 downwards.
TGGATGTTATGGATAATGAATATTAAGTATAGGAGACATACCATTTCTCTCTGCTCAGTCTGGTTTTAAATCAGTTCAAGTTTGCACTGCTCAAAATCTCCCTACACTTCGGCTCTGTTGTGCAGAAGAAGCTGACTATTTCCCTTTGGTTCAGTTATATTCCTACTTATTTATTTCTTTATTGGCGTTTGTAATTTCCCAAGTGAAGGATTCCATGTTCCCGGGTTTGTCATTGCATCCATTAGAGAAGCGAGTTGGGAACTCTGAGCGTCTCATTTTTCAAAATGACATTTGGAGTTGATCTTTTCACAAATAAGAAATGCCACTGCGGCTTTAACGGAGGAGAAAGTGGGAAAGGTTCTAGTGTGTGCTGGTGTGACGAGGGAAATAAGAGAGGTGTGCAAACTTGGCAGCTGGGTGTTCAGCAAATATCGGAGGCTCTCATTAGCAGACCAGGAGGCAATGACATCCTTTGTCAGTGTATCTTGCATTATGCTTAACTTTATCAGACCCTCCAGGATTTCGTGATGTTGCAATCGCAACTATTATCACAAATTCATCACAGTCTTGCAATTTGGCTAATTACTGCAACTTTCCGCAATTTTTGAACAATGTCGTTTGGCTGTATTACATGAAATGTATATTCTTTGCGATAGGCCACGCCCCCTTTAAGCAGTCATGGCCATATTTTAGGAGTTGATTAGGGCGTGGAGATAGATGAAGTCTACCAAATTTTGGATTGTTATCTTGAGCGGTTCTTGAGATGCTAACATGTATCAGTTATAGCATCCCCAATTGATCATATTGCACCCTCTCTGGCTGGTGTTCAAAGATTGGATTGTACATGAAGACTACCATGGTTGTTTGGATGTTTTTCTGAGACGATATAGGCTTTAGAGTAATTATTAAAACTTTTTGCCTAGACAGAGTCTAGATGAAGTATGCCAAGTTTCACCAGAATCGTGTGAACTATGTCTGGATGTTCATTTTACTCCGAATTTGAGTTTTTACAAAATGGCGGGAACCATATCCATTAGAGTCAGATGCTTCGAGGGGATCAGAGGAAAGAAGAATTTCAAATTAATCTCACACAGTTCAGGAGATACAAACTAAAACATATACTGGTTTGTACTTCGTGCTTGGACCCCTAAAATCCACCCGCTTAAATTATATGAGAAATTCATGCGTCTTAAAAAGAGCCAGAATTTCTCTTGCTGTCTACACAGATGGGTTGGTTACAGAACGCCGGGCTGGGTGGGAGGCTCTTTGTCGAGGTGGCACAGATGGGTCCTGGGTAATTTTAAGGTGTCCTGGCTGCTCGCTACTTGATCCCAGAACAGATTTTAGATTTAAAAATGTGGTGGGATTTTCAAAGTGAAACCGCAACCCACACGGCTGTCTGTCGGATGATAAACTGCGGCCCAAAGTGTTCCTGTTGTTCCCGAGCAGCGTCTGTTCATCCGAGTGGGTCTTCAGCGCTCTTATGCCATGTTTCTAATGTTCAAGTGGTTGTACGGACCTCATAGATCTGGAGCGCTGGCACTTTAAGAGATCTAAGTAGATAAATTAAGTAATAGGGTAGTGTTGGTCTAGTCGTTAGGATACTTGTCCATGTCGTGGGTTCAAATCCTACCTCCAGCACTACCACCACTGGGTCTGAGCAAAACCCTTAACCCCAAGTTGCTTCAGATAGACCGTCCCTGAAATTAGGAAACTGCAGTCGCTCTGGATGTGGGGCAGTTGGTAGTGTAACGGCTAGGGAGTTGACCCAAGATCGGAGGGTTGCTGTTTCAAGTCCCTGAACGCCTGATAAACACTAGAAAATATTAATAAATGGCTGTACTGTGAGTAGAACGCTGGTTGTTTTTGTTATTTATCAGCTAAAATATGAGTTTTGTCAGTAATATAAGGGAAGATTTGACTGAACTATAGCGTTTCACGTGAGCGCCGCGTGCGCTTAAACACACAGTGCATGTGTTTACACAGCTCTCCAAAATTTCTACAAAAAATGTAGCTTCAGTAATTAAGAATTCTACATATCGTTGTGCATGTGATGGAGGAATGTCGAATGTAGGATGTGTGCCTCAATAACCCTGCAGTAAGTCGTGCGCTGTGTGCATGTGATGGAGGAACAGCACAGATACTCAACTGTATTTGCATCAAATCTGAATGATTAGGCTACAATATATTTTTTACCAACTATATTTTATGTTCCCAACCTTCCCAAATTTCCAGTTAATCCTGTTAATTCCCTTGAAAAGCTCATGAGACCCTACTCCTTCACAGATGGGACAAATGCAGAGGTCACATTTTGTTGTGGTGCATTATGTGCCGTGCTGTGTTCACAGTGACAAATAATCACTCACTTCACTCAAGAGCGTCTGCTAAATGCAGTAAATGTAAGATCAAGTGAGATTTCCCTAATACCTCTCAGTTTAAGAAGAGCTACATTCTGAATGTTTATACCTAGTAGTTAAAGATCTTGTAGAAATTCTTAGGGAATGGAGCTGTTGAGTGAGTGGGCTGATGTGGCTGTCATATTATGTAAAAGATTCTGTGTGTGTGTGTGTGTGTGTGTGTGTTTATGCCTGTAGTGTGTGAGGTTTCTGATGGTTTCATGATGAAATCTGCATGCATTAACACGTTATAAAGAGCACTAAAAGTGTAATCAATACATCAGCATCTCGTCTCTCCGACCTCCCTCTCCCCAGACTATCAGGGCTGTCAAGGCTGTAAACAGCGATGAGAAATCATATGTGAAAATTAAACGAGCCACAGATCGCTCGCGTCATAACCGCTTTCCCACTCCGAAACTAGAAATGGCACGAAAATTGCTTAGTATGGAGGGCAGCAAGCTTATGCACACATTATAGGCTCTGCTTTTCCAACCAGTCATATCTTAAATATTTTGGAAATGTTGGTATGCACGCCAAGCTGCTGCAAAGAGAAAAAATATCCAATAAAATGTCTATTAAATATATATTAGACCAGTGTCTTAGATTAAGTAAAATGCTAAAGAAACAAGATATAATGTTTGTGATGGTGGCAGTTGAGTGGAGAAAGTGTGTGATTATTTGGCACTGTGAACACAGCACAGCACACAGTGCACTACAACCAAACGTGACAGTGCTTGTGGATGTTACTTGGCTCATGAGTACCTCAGTGGTACCTTTATTAGTCCTAGATTCGAACTGGCGACCTTCCGATCACGGAACTCCCTAATCGTTATGCTGCCAACTGAATGTGATTTTTTGCAGCAAGAGGAATGGGGTTAGAGTTATCACATAGGCCTAATGACACAATCACATGACGAATCCCGTTTATGATGCAAACGGCACCATTCATCATGAACTCAGCGACATTTAGTCATTGAACACAAAGTGGTTTTTCGTAAATTACGAACAAATAACGAAAAATGGACATAACTCGTGAACAAGTGCACATGGCAAAAACGTGTATGAAAGCACACTACCGCTTTAGAGTGGAAACGTCGTCTCCAGTGCAAAAATTGTTGGAGGAGTAGCATTTTTACGGGCAGAAAAACGGACAGAACCCGTGAACAAGTTCACATATCGACAACGTGAATGAGAGTAACATACCGCTATAGGCCGGAGGATTTAGAGTTGGAGCGGCGTTTCTAGTGCAAAAATAGTAGGAGGAGTAGTGGTTCCCCAAAAGTGGTTATAATAATAATAATAATAATAATAAAACTAATAATTGCTGAAGCAATAATTACCGGCTTAAATTGTTTAAAAATAGTTTCTCAGGATATGAACATCTGCTAAACACCATAAATGTCATTTTAAAGAATAATGATTTGTTAAACAATAAAATATCTCACTTTTAAACTTTTAAACTTTTAGACTTCATTACTTTTACTCTCCCGTTTTAGTCCATCCACAACTCTGGACACTGCTCTTCCACTTTCACATCTTAATGTTTGAAGGTTTGATGATAAGCAGCGAGTGGGGAGCCGGAGAACGGCCGACTTCTCCTATCTCTTCCTCCTTCTCTCTCCCTCCCCACCCTCTTTCAAACCCTCACAGAGGGCCGGCAGGTAAAAATCCTAATATTCCCGCTATCAGTGGCACTGGAGCAGCAGTGGAGCAAGAATGCAGTCAGAACTATTTCAATATGCACGTTTTATTCAGATAACGTGAAGCGCAGGCGTGTGGTGCAATGCGTCATAAATGAGGATTATGCAGGTGTTTGTGTGTGTGTGTGTGTTTGCATGCATGTGGTGTGTGCATTCATGCTTGAGAGAGCGGTGTGTGTGTGTGTGTTTGTGTGTGTGTGCGGGAATGTGTGCACAGACTTATAAGGTGGGAATATGCACAAGCTGTGTGTGTGTGTGTGTGTGTGTGTGTGTGTGTGAGATTGTGTGTTCCTTGCCCAGAGAGCTAATGTTTACCTTAGCTTCTTCTCGCTCTCCATCTGTGCTGATTGTTTGAGTTGGGCTTGAGGGAGTAATCACCTTTGGCTTGGAGTGAGAATGAGAGAGAGAGCGAGCGAGCGAGCGAGTGTGTGTGTGTGTGAGAGAGAGAGAGCGTGAGAGTGAGAGAGAGAAAAAGGGAAAAGAGACTCACAGCCGACCCTTTGATCTCTTTAGTCTGCCCCTCTGTCACATGCCAAGGCTATTAAAACTGGGGTTATATGTGAGAGTGACCAGAACCATTCTGACATGGCCTTAATTATGAATGTTTACAGCATGGTGGAAAGCCCTCGAGACAAAAAGAGGGAGAGCAAGAGAGAGAGGGAGAGAGTGTGTTAGTTAGTTGCAGGCCTCGCTGTACTGGGAGTTTGCAGTGTAGACGTGAAGCCCCGTTAACCCCCATTAGCCTCCTGCATCAGCGCGGGCACCGACAGCATGCCGATGCCAATCCGACTCCCACTAGTGTCCCAACTAGTGTTGTAGTACCAGTTTTGAAGGTCTCGGTCTTGTCTCGGAATCTGCCGTATTTGTACTCAGTCTGGATTTTATTTCGAGACCAACCGAGACCACAACCACAACTGAGGAGTGCTCGGCCACTGTGGTTTGTTGCCACTGCTTCCAGGGATTTCCTCGTTACAGATTTGTAAGAGAGAAATATTGAATAAACGTGTTTAATGTTGCTTAGTGTATGTTGTTTGCTTTGTTTAGCTCTTTTGGGGGGCTGCTGAGGCTTTGCATGTTCCACTTATTTGTCATGTGGCGTAAAAACATGCATGTTCCGGTCTCAGTCTCGGACCTCCAGAGTCTTGGTCTTGTCTCGGTATCAACACACTCTGGTCTCGGTCTCGGACCTGCAGAGTCTTGGTCTTCACTCGGTCTTGACACACTCTGGTCTCGGTGAGGACTTGGTCTCGGTCTTGGACCTTCAGAGTCTTGGTCTTCCCTCCGTCTCGACACACTCTGGTCTCGGTGAGGACTTGGTCTCGGTCTTGGACCTTCAGAGTCTTGGTCTTCACTCGGTCTCGACACACTCTGGTCTCGGTGAGGACTTGGTCTCGGTCTCAGACCTTCAGAGTCTTGGTCTTCACTCGGTCTCGACACACTCTGGTCTAGGTCAGGACTTGGTCTCGGTCTCTGTGCCCAACTCTAGTCCCAACCTTTGCTGATCCGAACCGCCTTTCATTACCCAGCTCCAACATTGATTGTCGTAACAGGAACACGAAGGGTAGACTTGAGATCAGCGCAGAAACTCTTCTCCAGAAAGAAAGTTGAGAGAGATGGAGAGAGTGTGAGAGAGAAAGAGGAGAGATGGAGAGAGGGATGCTGATGCAGTGGCAGGCCTGTGATTGGCACAGCAGGTGCTGATGCAGAATGCCAAGCGCCGTCTCACGATGCCAATCAAAATGAGTTTGGCAGAGCTGCCCATTTATTTCCAAGTGCTGAAATATGTATTAGAATATAAATGCAGCCATCATTGGGTGACCTTTGAAAGGTGGGGATGAGAGAAAAAAAAATAAAAAATCAGAAACCAACATCCTCAGATGTCTGAGCCCGGGTGCCCTCGGCGGGTGTGAAGGGGTGCAGACGGCGCTCTCGAGAGGGCATGAAGTGCTCTTAGTGCATCTGAGCCGAGCAAACGTGAGAAAAGTCGGTGCGGTGGTCTCCCCGTCTAAAGACCCTCAATCAGCGGAGTTGGAGACGAGGACGGACCGTAATAATCGCCTCTTGTCTTCTCTCTTCCACACCCAGGGGAAGTGTCATCAGTCCATTAGGGCTGACTTCTCCCAGCATGCCCTGCTCCCGCCGTTCCTCCCTCTTTTCCTCTCTCTTTTTTGGCTTTCCCTGCACTGTGTGGTCGCCAGAAAAAGATGTGTATCGGAGGAAAGGTCAAAAAGGAGAGCGTGGCTCTGTCGTTTTTGTGACTGTTTTTATTTTCTTCACTCCCATCATGGGTTATGTAGGGCATCGCGCTGTGAGATGCATATCGGTTTGAGAGACGTTTATTTTGTGTGGTGCAGCGGGATAGAAAGTGTGTGTGTGTGTGCGCAGGAAGGAAAGGAAAGAAACGGAAGAGGATCGCTTGCGTGCGAGGCCACATAATTTGCCGTGCCCCAAAAAACTGATTGCGGATCTGCAAAATATATAGGCTGCTGAGTTTATGTTCAGCTTACATCCCAAATGTGTTGTTGATTATGCTGGAGTTTGGAGCTAAGCGAGGACATTTTGGGGAAGACGCTGCGTTCCCGGCCCCCCGCTGTGGTTAAGCGGCGGTCTCATAAAATACACGATGGCTTAGATAAACTCTGAGTGCTGGGGGAGAAAAAAAACGATGAACATCATGAAGCCCTGCGGGAATTACGACCCAAGACGAGATGCAAAAACCTCTCTCTGGGTGGAAGGAAGGAACTGAGGAAGGGTTCTTGTCCTCTGCGGCTGCATTTAGTTGTGATTATTTATCATTGTGAACACAGCATAGAGCACCACAAGCAAATTTGATCTCTGCATTTGACCCATTCATAAAGGAGCTTTGTTTGTCAGTGCCAGTTGAGAAGTGCTTGGGGACAGTACCTTGGTCATGAGTACCTCAGTGATACCTTTACTGGTCTGGGATTTGAACCGGCGACCATCAGATCACGGGGTGAAACTCCCTAACCGTGACGCCACCAACTGCCACCAATTTATCATTTTGGGATGACACTCTTTTCCGGAGTGACATGCATAAGGCTTTATACTCCAGCATGAGTTCACCTAGGGCTGGTTTCTTGAGCATGGATTAAGCCTAGACTCGGACTAAGTTGTAGTACAAATGCAGATGTACCTCTCACACAGGGCAGTTGGTGGCGTAACGGTTAGGGTGTTTGCTCTGTGATCAAATAGTCGCCTGTTCAAATCCCAGACCGTCCACAAGCACTGCTCCCTGGGTGCTGCCCATGCTAGCCGCCCACTGCTCCTTCACGGATGGGTCAAATGCAGAGGTCACATTTCATGGTGGTGCACTGTGTGCTGTGCTATTGTGTATTCACAATGACACAATGACTCACTTTCACTTGAGTTAGTCTAAGATTAGGCTTAATCCTATACTGGGAAATTGGCCCTTACAGAACCAGATCTTCATATTTCACACTCAAAACTGGAACTGCTAGTCAACAAAATTAGTACTAGGCTTGTGGTTAATAGCCTTTCAGTCGTATCTACACATTCAAGATTACGTTTATGATCTTATCCGGGAAAGTGTTTTGCCTACTTGTAAACCTAGACTTACATCCACTGCTGCTATAAGTTGCTTCCAGCTGAGTTATGGTAACATCCACACAGGTCCAGGAACGGAGTAGCGTCAGAGGCGAGGAATGGTTGATAGTCCGCTAGTTGCTGCCTGAAGATTTTAGTCTTTAGGACTTGCACCATTGACATGCTAAAGCTGAGAGTCTTGATGCATATCTTCCTCTTCCTTTGTTTCCTCTGAATCCTGTCTGGACTGTTTCCTCCTAAATACTCTCCACAGTATCTGGCACATGCATGGGAAAACTACTTTGACCCACCGTCTGTGCATGTCCCTCTCCTGTCCTTGGCCATAAAAACCTAAACTTGGACTAGAGACTGAAGAATGACTGGATATTTCTGTATTTTATTATTCAGTAAGAGGTTTCAGGTGTCTACTTCCTTTTATTTATCCTATTAATGTAAAAATCATTTTAACAACAAACAGTAATTTAGAAAAATTAACAGTTCCTTAGTAATGTTCTAGTTTGATCCAGTGTTGTATGAATACTTTAAATAAAAAGAATGTTTCTTCTTAAAATGAACATAAATCCTGAGTGTTTGAATCAACTTTTTAGGCCCTTGAAGGTCTTTCACCATTCTTCTAAAAGGCTTCTTCAATTCTAAAAGCTATGATATGATGCTTGATATTGATTGCTGGCTCCTGAATTAAATTAAATTGAATTTGTATCGTAGCAGACCTGTGATACCGGCAGACATCAATATGTTGTCCATTAAGGGTGTTTAAATGAATCACATAATCGGCACATGTCACAGTAATGACATTGCTTGGTAATTTTCTGGATGCAGCTGAAAAATTCTAGTTGAAAATAACATCCCGGTAGTAACTATGGCTACCTGATCTGCGTGCAATGTGAAGTCATGTAGAATAATTGATGAGATCTGTTATGATGAATGCATCGAGATATCGAATCAAATTGTTGACCTGATAATTGTAATTGAATTGAATTGTGAGACCAGTGAAGGTTCACGAACCTGTATAATATTGTATCATGCTGAAACTTGTAGTTTACATTTCTTGTCAAGATATCTTCTGCTCCTGTCAAGATCCCTCCGCTCCCATCTGAAATGTCGTTCTGCTCCACAACTCCAGCACACTGCTGTGACACTTTAATTGCATGTTGGGTGAAGAAAAGTGCAGCTGAGATTTAGAAACTTAACCTGCTTTTCCTAAACACTCGCGCCGGCACCCTCCTCCGTCCCGCCCACGTCTTGATTAAGATCTTCATCGGCGGTGACAATCTCAGGAGCCGCGGTCACGTCGGCTCTCAATCCACCAACAAGGGAACTGCCTATAGGAATAAAGGCAGGAGGGTGAAGCGGCATTGTGCGTCATTCCGACAGAGTGAGCGCTTTGTCAGCAGCCGTCCCGTTAATGCAATTACTCTCCAGTCGGCTCGATTCCTGTGTCTGCCGAGCGTATGTAGACATCGGTAGGTGCTGTCAGTAAAAAAAATGGCGCTCGTAGAAGGGATGGACGTTCTGCCTCGTGGCTCTCTGTGGGGCTTCCCTCAGGCACATCAGCAGATGTGGAACAGCGAGGGCCTGATACCAACCGACTGTCTGCGCAGCTTTAGACCTCCTACCGCGCCGTTTGTTCGTGCCGAATGTCGAACACAAATTGGACAGGCCTGAGAGAATATGTGCAGTGAGAACGTGTCTGTGTAGATTGTCAGTGATCCATGACCTGGTAATCTTAAGAGCTTGAATCGAAAGCACCGGACTTCTTTTAAGGTTCTTGAAGACTTTTCACCTCTCATCAGATAGGCTTCAAGTTTGAGTTCAGTTCAGGTGAGGACTTGGCAGGAGTGTCTGAGAAACTTCGGAGAATTTTCACCAAGCATAACAACCCAATGCACTTCAGACCCAGCAACACCTTCAGACAGAGACTGTTTCACCTCAAGGAGAAAACATCTAAGCACAAGCTGAGTAACATGGTGTATGCTGTAGTGAGGAATGCTTGGATTAAGACATAGCGGAGACCAAGCAACCACTCCGCAGACGTACAGGAAAACGCAGCTCATCAGGACAAGATTGCTGATCTGCTCTTGAATATGTGTAGGTTCTCAGTCATCCAGGACATGGTAATGGTAATCGTCTCGTGCCAGGCTGACGCAGCAACAGACAACCTTCCTTCTGTCTTCCATTTCCATGTGTATTGGCTCATTCTACATGGGAAGTGGGAAGTTGGTGGTGGCCTAATGGTTGGAATCTTGCCTCTGAACGAAAAGGACCTCAGTTATCCAGGACATTGTAATCATGAGAGCTTCAATTAAAGGGAACTGGACTTCTTTTAACGTTATTGAAGATGTTTCACCTCTAATCCAAAGGGCGTCTTTAGTTCTAAAAATCTGATGAGGAGTTCCAGGTATTTATTAAGGATGCACGATTCAGAAAATCTCATGTTTTGATTCGATTCCGATTCTTGGGCTCTTGATTACATTCAAAATGGTCTGTGGCGGTCAATAAAAATCACACTGAATCAGATTTACTTAACAAATATAATGAATATGTATGTATGCATACTGACTGTATTTCCTTCATGCTCACAAGAAGGAGGTCTGTTTGGGCAGATTTCCACATTGCACCATCTATAGGACCAGTGAGCTGAACTTGTGTGGGAGAAAAAGTACTTGTGCCATTACGTTAGTTGAAAAATATTAATCGATTTTGATTCGGCAGAGAATCACGATTCGATTCAAGTGTGGATCAAGGTAAAAAACAGTTAGGGTCACCCGGCTGCCCTCCAATTACTGTGGCAACTCCTCATCCCTTACACCACCACTGCTCCAAAAATGCTTTGTACCTGGGCTTGTGTGACCCTAATGAGTCAACAACCACTTTCAAGGTGACAAGTCAACTAGGTTCCAGGTTAAAAACATGGAAATCCCCGTCAGTTATTTAAAACTTGGGGTCTGAGTTCAGTGAGAAATTTCACATACTCATTATCGACTTCATTATAGGCCTGAGGAAACAAACTTGGCAGCTCTTTTGTCAAAGGAAGAGAAGAAAAACAGTATGCGCTATTTATCAAATTAACATTTGAGAGAGACTGACTCATTTTCTAATTCTCCCGTTCATTTTTGTCGCTCTTTTCCATCCTCGGTAAACATCGTTCAAACAAGCAGAAGCGCCCTCTCTCCCCCCTCTCTCTCGCTTTCTCTCTCACTCCGGCTCGCAGGCGTCAGGCCGCGTCGAACCTGCGCTGCAGTGAACCGTGAAGACAAACTCATTTTCTCCTCCCTTAATGAAGAATGAAGTCCTGCCATTTTCCTCAGCACACGGCGTCTGCAACAACCTCAGTTCTCACCTCGGATGCGGTCGGCAGAAGTGGGGGGGGAATGAGAGCGATGGAGAGAACGAGCGACAGTGCAAACTGGATGATGACAGGCGAAATAAACACTATGCAGAGATGAAAATGTGGCATGCACACTCACCATCACCCTCACACACACACAGCACACACACTCACACTACCCAGATTTCAAAGCAGCAAAAAACCCCGTAATGGCATTCATTTAATTTTCCCCAGTCAACTTTCTGGACTGACGCTCTGAGTGCTGCACCTAATAGGATGTGTCTGATGGGAAGAACTGGATGCATGCTTGCGTCAGAAAGGATTAGAACGAGCGAATGCCGCTGCTGATGCGAGCGATGCCCGATGCACAGGCTCTGGCTCGACTGCTTCTGCTGCCAACATGCTGTCTCTGCCTATATCCAGGAAGCTCAGATCCAACAGCAGAAGGTTTTGTGGAGTTTCAGGACTAGCTGAAGCTTTACCTCCAATGGGCCACGACCCTAACTGCCAGGTTAAGCTGTCTGTTGTCGCTGCAAACAGACAACCTTTCCTCTTTCTTTATTGGATCTCATGCTGTGCTCAGTCTACATGGGAAGTTGGTGGTCATGGTGGTAGGAATCTCGCCACTGGACGAAGAGGTTGTGGATTCGAATCCTACCTTCATTATAACAAGCATTGCATCCCTGAGCAACACCCTCAATCTCAGGTCCCTGAAACTGGTAGTATTCTAGTGCTCACTCCTGGATCAAGAGGTTGTGGGTTTGAATCCTACCTCCAGCACTACCAGCATGTCACTCCTGTGCAAGACGCTTAAGCTCAAAATCGGTGGAGTAACGGTAGGGCGTTCCCCACGTGATCAGAAGGTCGCCAGTTTGAATCCTGAACCGGTACCACGTTACCACTGAGGTACTCATGAGCAAGGTACAGTCCCCAACACTGCTCCCCAGGCACTGCCCATGTCAGTTGCCCACTGCTCCTTCACGGATGGGTCAAATGCAGAGGTCACATTTGGTTGTGGTGCACTGTGTGTACTGTGCTGTAGTGTGTTCACAATGACAAATAATCACTCACTCACTTTAAAAAAATGCTGTATTTTGTGAGTTGGAATTCCGTCATCCGATCATAATTTTTTGTAGTCAGTAGTTGGAAATTCTGAGTTCCCAGTTTCCATCGAATGCAGCATTGGCAGAGCCAAAGGGCTTTCATTTAAATGGCGAAAGCAAATCCGCTCATTTGCTTGCGATTTTTTTGGCCCGTAGAATTCCTTTTTTGGCAGCCGGATTAAAATTCATCGAATCTTTTCCCCCCTCATTGTGTTCTCTTTTTTCCTTCCTTTCTTCCGCGATAATACCCTTGCAGCGCACAAAACCAGTGTGGGAACGTCCCGTCTTTTATCAAAGGAGCGTTTATTATAGGTGCTTAAGGAGAAAATTGATTTGCGATTATGTCACTGCCGTATTGATCTCTCTCAATGCTCAGAGCGGGAAAGTTTTTAATTGTAACCGATAAGAATGACGGCGCCTTTGTACCGTCTCTCTCGCTCTCTCTCTTTTTTTCACACTCTCACTCCCTGCCTGTCACTTACTCTCTCTCCCGCTGTTGTTCCTTCCCACTTTTCCGCCTTTGTTTAGCCGACTTTGGGCCGAGTGACTCATCTTAAGCGTCACCTTAATCCTTTCGGCTCCCACACTCTTGTTTTTCCCACGTTTTCCCAGCACACCTTGGGCAGCGCCGTCGTCGTTCTGTCTTTGCTGAGCTGACAGTTCGGATCTCGTGACTCGTTGCGGGGGGGACGAGGGATGGGCCTCGGATAACAGGACAGATGTACGGCAGCGTGATTCAGAGCCGAGTGGGTGTTCCATCAGGCGCCACATTTCTTTGCCACCGGAGCCGGCAGACGCTGGTTTTAGTCATTGCCTGATGCATGGATTTGACGGTACCTTGCTCATGAGTACCTCTGTGGTACCTTTACCGGTCCTGGGATTCTTCCATTGACATGGCGAACGCCCTAACCATTACGCTACCAATTGCCCCAATTCATTGTCTGTTGAATCAATATAACATTTGGTAAAACCGCTGCCTCACCGTATTGGACAGATCTTGAAACCTCTTTAATTGTGCTGTGTTCGATACCCATTTTTCGCCCCTGTGGTCGTTCTCTCCCAGGTGGCCTTGTTCTTCGCTTGGAGCTGATGTTTCAGAAGTTTAACCCTTTTTGTGAGCTCGTCTCTCTTGCTCCCTCGATCTGACGGCCCGTTCGTCTCGACAGTGTCTTTGCTGACAGAATTCGCCGAGGCCCTGACGTGGCAGAGATGGAAGGAAGCGAGTCGTCATGGCGACATGCGCTCCCCAGAGCCCCGATGCACTCTCGTTATTAATATTTATCGTTCCGTTGCTTGGCAAACACCCTTTTTTCGGAGCCGACCTACATAAGATGACAGTTGCTAATGTGATTCATAATGTACACAGAATCTTGACGTACGCCGATGCATGTCCAGAGTGTTCGGGCCGAGCTCCCTGAGTTGCCAGTCGCAAAGTTGGAATCTTGTGTTCTTTATGCACGTTGAAATTCTCTTTGCCGCTTCTGAAGTCTGGTACGAAGCCTTAAGGCCACAGTGAGGCCAGGATCAAGACTAAGTCTAAAGTAGCTTGACCACCAAGACCAAGACTAAATCTAAAGTAGCTTGACTACCAAGACCAAGACTAAATCTAAAGTAGCTTGACTACCAAGATCAATACTGAATCTAAAGTAGCTTGACCACCAAGACCAAGACTAAATCTAAAGTAGCTTGACCACCAAGATTAAGACTAAATCTAAAGTAGCTTGACTACCAAGATCAAGACTAAATCTAAAGTAGCTTGACTACCAAGATCAAGACTAGGTCTAAAGTAGCTTCACTACCAAGATTAAGACTAAATCTAAAGTAGCTTGACCACCAAGATTAAGACTAAATCTAAAGTAGCTTGACTACCAGATCAAGACTTAATCTAAAGTAGCTTGACTACCAAGACTAAATCTAAAGTAGCTTGACTACCAAGATTAAGACTAAATCTAAAGTAGCTTGACCACCAAGATCAAGACTAAATCTAAAGTAGTTTGACTACCAAGATCAAGACTAAATCTAAAGTAGCTTGACCACCAAGATCAAGACTAAATCTAAAGTAGTTTGACCACCAAGACTAAATCTAAAGTAGTTTGACCACCAAGACTAAATCTAAAGTAGCTTGACCACCAAGACTAAATCTAAAGTAGCTTGACTACCAGATCAAGACTTAATCTAAAGTAGCTTCACTACCAAGATCAAGACTAAATCTAAAGTAGCTGGACAAGTAGAACTAAATATAAAGAAGCCTGACTACCAAGAACAAGATTAAATCTTAAGGATGAAAACAAGACTAAATCTTCATAGATGGGTCAAATGCCGAGGTCACATTTGGTTGTGGTGCGCTGTGCATGTTGTTAATGTATGATAAAGCGGTAAACTCTTTTCCAGAACTGTGCTAATTATGCCCAGACATGCCCAAAGTAGAATTTCCTGCCTATCTGAAAACAAAGGGGGAGGAAAGCCAGCATGTTTGTAATCAGCTGAAATGAGCCGGCCCACGGTCCTTCGCCCACGCTCACGCAGGAACGCTCCTCTCCCAGACTAATTGTTTGTTGAATTGATTTCTGATTTAATTACAGGACTGTAGAATTCATTTCCCCGTGAAGCGTTTGCGCCGCTTGATGCTGCTGCTCTGCTGGGTAAAGGCAGGGCGAGGCAGCTTTGGGGGAAAAACGTTTTTTCCCAGTCTGAGTCGCTCGACCTGATTTCTGTAACGTACTCCACTTGGCTGCGTTTTCGGCTCCACACCCTGTTTTCCCGCTCATACACTAACCGGATTAGTTCCTCATACAACACCATCACGATCGCTCGCATATTGTAAACCTAATAGGCAGTTGGTAGTGTAACGGTTTTGGAGTTGGACGACGACGGGAGCCCGTTAAATCCAAAAAGGTAGGCTTTTTACAGCTGAGTCGGATCGAGGTCGTGCCAGTGTTGGTTTGGAACCGAACCGAGATCACCTCTTCAGCTGGGTCTCGGTATGCTTGTTTGGTCCGCACCTGAGTTTGATTTCTTGTATTCACATCTGCCCAAAAGGTTCGAATCAAGAAAGGAAATGAACTTGGGTTTGTTGTAATCAAACTAAACAAGGCAGGTGTGAATACACCCTAAGTGATTTAAATGAGTGATTATTTGTCATCATGAACGCTCCATAGTGCACCACAACCAAGTGTGACCTCTGCATTTGACCCATCTGTGAAGGAGCAGTGGACGGGTGACGTTTACCAGTCCAGGAGTTCATCCAGCGGCCTTCTGATCACGGGGCCAACTCCCTAACCGTTACACTCCCTCTGCATGTGACATCTGCGTTTGACCCGTCCATGAAGGAGGAGTGGGCGGTTCTTTTGGAGCAGTGCTTGGAGACGGTAACTTGTTCATGAGTACCTCAGTGGTACATTTACCAGGCCTGGGACTTGAACTGGCAACATTCCAATCGTGGGGCCAATTCCTTACCTGTTACAAAACCAACTGTTCATCCATAACGCAACCAAACTGGAGGTGCTGGTGGAAATTTGGCGCAAACTTGGACATATGATTATGTAATTACATCACATTAAACTTTGCAAATTAATTGTGTGTTCTTAACCCTACTCTGGATTTTTGAGTCTTTATGAGATTTCTCATAAAGTATCTCATAAAAATCCATTTTTCTCCCCTAGTTTACTCACACATTACAGTGACCCACTTTAGATTCGGGGGAGTTTTGTGAACAATTCTCAGGCGCAGAGTAATTTGATTACGGGTGCTGTTGCTGATTGTATCTGTTTTGATGTTGTATCAAACAACGCTGTTGTCAAGGGTAATTTAAACACCGTCTGTAGTTTAATGAGGTCAAGGAGACGACACCGCAAGGCCATAAAACGCTGCGCCAACTTTCTCCTCCCATCTAACTTCACAGCGTTTTATCATTCCGGAATCCTTTATTAGCCAACACGTTATGTACACCATCTGCACCAGCGCTGTACGTCATGCAACGCAAAATTTACCGTCCTCAATAAGCACCTGTGTCTTGGTAGTTATGCCAGGAAGGGGTAAAAATATAACTAAAGAAATAAAAATAACTATCTTTTCCCCTGTATGAGCAATGTCAACTCACAAAGGAGCGTCATTATTCACCAATGAATCTCAAGGTTATGGGGATAGAACGCTGAGTCAAAACATTAGGATTCCTTCCCAGACTCGCTTCCCTGGACGACATGGATCATCGCTGCCGAAAGTGTCGACGTGTCACATTTTAGGGCTCTTTTGAGAATTCTCTCACAGCGATGAAAGCCTAATATGCTTCGGCCGTTTTTCCTGATCGGTCCGAGCCAAACTTGGGGAAGCTACTTTTAAACAGCAAAGTTATAAGCTGCTGATGATTAAAAGTAACTAAAGCTACAGCTTTAATATTGTAGATAGCTTCACTACAAATGAATTTAAGCGAGTGATTATTTTGTCATTGTCACAGTCCACTACAACCAAATGTGACCTTTACATTTGACCCATCCGTGAAGGAGCGGCAGGCAGCTTTTTAGCGGCAAACGGGGAGCAGTGCTTGCGGACAGTAGCGTGGTCATGAGTACTTCAGTAGTACCTTTACCGGTCCATTCTGTATGGCTCAACGTTTTGCGGGAAACGACAATGATGGGTCAAAAAATGCGGAAAAGTTGTGGTAATTGGTCAAAATTGAATGTATTTGGGAGTGTCTGAATTTGTGTTTATAGTTGCGATAGTAGTGAAATCCTGGAGAGTCTGATTTATACTCTAATGTGTAATGTGTTTGTCTCACCTTTCGGAGTCATACGTTTTGATAAATATGACCTTAAATCCCTACTTCCATCATAACTAAGGTGGACTCTAACCTCCGACTGCATCTTGCAGCTGCCAAGAGCGCGTTTTGTTGCAATGATCCCATGATAGCCACTTCAGAAACACCTGCTAGTTGAAAATACCCGTCTTTGTTATTTGAACATTTTGGGTGTGTTCAAATAACTCACAACTCGTCTTCTTGTTGCTCCTTTTGGCTCCATACTGGACAAATGTGTGATCTTGGAACCATATCAGCGACAAGATTGCAGACTAAATCAAGCAATCAGCTTTCACCAGGTCTACGATTGGCTGGTTTTGAGACACGTTTATAACACAGTGCCGATTCGAGCGAGCGTGAAGGCAGAGTTGAGCTTGTACAGATTTGCAGTTCCACAGCACGCTATGGCACCAAAATAACGCCATAGACCTCCAGACAACATCCTTCTCATCTAAACACACCTCCCTCCATCCCTCTTTTACTGTATTTGTCTGTCTTTGGGCCGTTCTCGCTATCTAGGCTCAGATTAGGACGTCACAAAGAATTTTGGCACAAAAAAAACGCCATACGAGGACTGGAGGAAGAGATGGCGAGTGGTTTGTGGAAGGTTATGGTGTTCTGGAGCAGCCGAAAGCGTTCTGCAGGGGCACAATGCGGGCAGGCAGGCGAGCTCGGGCTAAATAAATTATCATGGGGGCTATTTTTAAGCTGAAGTGTAAATGCAGTAATCCTCTGAGCAGAGGCCGAGAGCCTACACCCAGAACCACGTCAGGGAATTCAGCCCTCTCCTCATCTCTCCCGCTCCTTTTCATCCTCGCGTTCCCGTCCCAGCGTTCTCTGGTGTTCCATCGGCTAATGCTCTTCCCTTCTGAGGACTTGCTGCAAAATTAGCCGTAGCGCTAAGTGCATTATCAGAGTTATTAATAGCACAATGGTGCAATCGCGTTTCATTCGCGAAATGTTAATTTTCTGCTGCATAGGTGGTTATGAACAGACACGCTTTCTTCAGTGCATGAAGTTCCCCAAAGTGCAGCAAAAAGTGTGAATTTGCATCACAAATGTGTCAGAATCAGTCATGTCTGATTGCAACGCAAAAGTCTGATTCAGAGTTCTACTGGAAGTCTCATTTCACTACATTCCTAGCAAAGCAGCGTTTTGTCAACTTCACGTTATGGTTGTGGGATTTCACCACAGTAACAACGTTGATTTTTAGAACCCAAGTTGTTCATGTAATTTACATCACAGACAGATCAAAAATGTTGTATTTTACTCTACTCATGCAAAAATTTTAAACTTACTTTTTTGTTGAGAAACAAGGTTTTCAGTGGTATTTGTATGTGCAATAAAGCCTCTAATCACAGAGTCTATTAGGCTATAATGGGCAGTCGTTAATCACCGACTAGAGGTGAGGTTTTACAAGGTTAATGACGAGAGAGAAAGTATTCATTGGAGTGGCGGCGTTTGCCCGGGTGTTTCTCAGTGTCAGACAGAGCTCTGAAATGCTCGATTGCAAAAAAGACAAGAGCGACTCCTGTCTGCCTCTCACAATCGTCCCAACTCGGCCGCGCCTCCCAAGAAACGGACCAAAGCAAGTTGCTCGGACTCGAATTCTTTTAGCCAGGTGCAAATTCACACAGACATGTATGGTATATGGTGGTTTTGGTGCCAAAATTCTGAGTCAAGTCACATCAACTTTATAGTGTTGGTTATGGACGGACATGTTTCCTTCAGCGCATGAAGTTCCCCAAGGTGGACCGAATTTTGTTCATGAGAAAGTATGATGAAACATACTTTTTATTTTAGTTAAGTGAGTAATTATTGGTCATTGTGAACACAGCACACGGTGCACCACAACTAAAAAACTAACTCTGCATTTGAGCCATCCGTGAAGGAGCAGTGAGCAGATTTTTTGACAGCGCCCAGGGTTCACATCTGGTTGTGGTGCACTGTGAGCTGTGCTGTGTTCACAATGACAAATAATCACTCACTTAAACTTATTGCATGCTCAGAATTGTGGCACAAAGATTTGTACTTTTAGCTTTAACTTTAAAGAGGAGGGTCTTCTTGTCTACACATGCCTCCCTCCATCCCTCCCTCCCTCCATCCCTCTTTTATTTGTCTGTCTTTGGGCCGTTCTCGATATCTAGGCCTGGCTTAGCAGGGCACAAAGAGATATATGAAGAAAAGAGGCAGAGAACAGCTGGCAGAGACACACTGCCGTCTCCAGCTCCCCGCTGACTGTGTGAAAGAGTCGTGGAATAAATTACCCAAAAACGGCACCCAAATTTGGCCTTAAAGGCATCGCCGCACATTTGTTATGTTCCCTCATAATTGTCCCAATTTATGTGAACTCATTAATGCATCTTTTTATTTTATTTCTCTCCCTTCCTTCTGCTTTCAAGCTGTTTCTGTCTGTTAACAGCTTGAGTGTTTAGTGAGAGCCTGGTGCAATTTAAAATAAACGCTCTGCAAAGCAACAGAACATATTAAGTTGATAACACACGTGCAAACACACTGCAATCATGAAGGCACTACACAAATTCAGAAAATACTTTCTTCAACATAGCGACACATGCACCACATTTTACACATTCACAGACGTGCTGCAATAACACAAAACACATGCAACTTCATGAACGCTACAAACTTAGGGTGCACCATAATATCTAATCATATCCGAATCGGACGATAGTTGCTGTTTGATCAAGTCATCGGCATCGGATGAGTAGTTATTGTAGATTTGCCCGATATTTGATGACGCTTTTATTGCATGAGGGAAAGGTAGCGCTTGTGCCAGGCATGTCCACAGTGCGAAGTGGGCTTTTTATACGGCCCGCGCCTTCTGTCTTAAAATGTGTTATTTTGTGCCAAAATGCTGAGCATGCTGTGGAACGTTAACGAGCAAAATCTTTTGCGTTGACACGCTTAGCTCTCGAACATAGTTATTAGCAGTGTTGAAATTAATCGCATAATTGATGCATCACGATGCAGACGTGGGTAATACTGCATCGATACAATGGCAGACTGTAATCGATTATAACAGATATTCAACCGGCAGTCTTCTGCCCCCTAGGGGTCCGCAGTGGAATTGCAGGTAGTCTGTGACATGCAGTCCAGTTTCACTACTGAAATCACAAACTTATTTTATTTTTTTATTTTTTTCATTTTTCAAAACATTTCCAGATGATTTGGGCATCTTTATGAATAATTAATTTAATGCAAATATCTAAATAACAATAATAATAATAATAATAATACAAAAAATACTGCCTCCCACATTCAGACAGCTTAGTGGTGGTCCCTGGGACAGAAGCAGTCGAAAACCCTTAGATGACATCACTGGGTGATTTTCTGGCTACGGCATAAACATTCTAGAAATCATAATCGTATCGAGTGCGGCACGGTGGCGCAGTGGTTAGCGCTGCCACCTCACAGTAAGAAGGTCCTGGGTTGGAACCCCGGGGACGGCCGTAGGGTCTTTCTGTGTGGAGCTTGCATGCTCTCCCCGTGTTCGCGTGGGTTTTCTCCGGGCGCTCCGGTTTCCTCCCACAGTTCAAAGGCATGTAATGTAGGTTAATTGGTGACTCTAAATTGGCCCTGTAATGTATGAATGTGATTGTGTGAGTGTGTGTGCCCTGCGGTGTGTTGGCGCCTGCGGTGTGTTGCCTGTAAGTTCCCAGGATAGGCTCCAATCCCCCCGCGACCTCAGTTGGGATGAAGTGGTTGGGAAAATGAATGAATGAATGAATAATCGAATTGAATTGTGAGAACAGTGTAGGATATGACGTCCCGAAAGTAAAGATGTGTGTTTTATGCAGCTACTTGAAACTCTTTATGAAAAGTAAAAAAAATTTAAAACCTTAGCCAATTACACACCATTAAAACCCCGTTATCTAATCAGATTATTTTACTGATCTTTGAGGACGTTTAACTCCAGCTATGAATTTCAGTCTTGCTTTTGAGAGACGCTGAGCGGAAAGAAAGAGATATATTCAGCTAAGAGGCTGTTCGAGATGTACAAAAGGAGGACGGTGTGAATGGTGGAAGAAAAAAAACGGATCAATGGCTTCACTTCATTGAGTAAAGAACGCAGTTAAAGCACAGAGATGTTAAGTACAGATAAAGTCTATTCAGATGCTGTTTTGACTGATTTATTCACTATGTCTTCCTGGAGTCAGCAGGGGAAAGAGATGATGCTGAGAGGGTACCAGCTCTTCTCTACCTCCTCCTCCTCTCTCTCATCATCATCCGTTCCCTCCGTTCAGTCCTGGCCAGAGATGGAAATACTGGTACTTAAGTACAAACACTCAGCACTCCTTCCTCTGGTGTTGGCCGAGAAAGAGAGAGAGAGAGAGAGAGAGAGATGGTAAAAGAAGGAAGCAAACGTGACAAATGTAAGCACCAGTGACGAGAGTCGCAAACAAAAGAGCGAACGACTGCGTCTGCATAAACAGACCCATTTACTTAACCTCTGTGGGTTATATGCTGATGAGCAGTTTTGTTTGAAAAACTTCCCTCCTTTGTTTGTGAGCGGAAACGAGGGCACGGGAAGGAACGACGAGGGAGAACAAGACGACCTATTTAATCTGGCGCTCCGGCAGACGTGCTGCTGCTGCTGCTGAGGCTGAACTCAGCTTGACTAACGGCTTGGTCCTGGGTTTGACCGGCCGGGTTTAATCGATTACAGGTTCGGTCCAGAAAGACCAGGACGAGTCTTAGAATTAGAATCTGTACATGAATTTTAGGCTTCTGCCAAACAGTTGCTGTTGATCTGTAGCAGTGTAGCCACCAATCTGCAGCATGGTCATGTTTTCACATGCAAATTAGGTTAGGTTTTACTACCAAGACCAAGTCTAAAGTTGCTTGACTATCAAGATCAAGACTAAATCTAAAGTATCTTGACTATCAAGATCAACACTAAATCAAAAGTAGCTTGACTAACAAGACTAAGACTAATCTAAAGTAGCTTGACTAAGACTAAGACTAATCTAAAGTAGCTTGACTACCAAGACTAAGACTAATCTAAAGTAGCTTGACTAACAAGACCAAGACTAATCTAAAGTAGCTTGACTACCAAGACTAAGACTAATCTAAAGTAGCTTGACTACCAAGACTAAGACTAATCTAAAGTAGCTTGACTAACAAGACTAGGACTAATCTAAAGTAGCTTCACTAAGACTAATCTAAAGTAGCTTGACTAACAAGACTAAGACTAATCTAAAGTAGCTTGACTAAGACTAATCTAAAGTAGCTTGACCACCAAGACTAAGACTAATCTAGAGTAGCTTGACTAACAAGACTAAGACTAATCTAAAGTAGCTTGACTAAGACTAAGACTAATCCAAACTAGCTTGACTACCAAGACTAAGACTAATCTAAAGTAGCTTGACTACCAAGACTAAGACTAATCTAAAGTAGCTTGACTACCAAGACCAAGACTAATCTAAAGTAGCTTGACTACCAAGACCAAGACTAATCTAAAGTAGCTTGGCTAGCAAGACCAAGACTAATCTAAACTAACTGCTAAAATAAACCCTGCTCCAAAATTCTTCCCTTATTTGGCATTTCAAAGACGTACAACCAGTGAGCTCAGAATTCCTCTGGGTTGGTGAACGTTCCGCAACTACACGACCACCGGCTCTCATTAGCGGTCCTCTGCAGCGCTTTGTTCCTTCAGAGCTCCAACGTTGCCCCGGGTCATTTGCCAAAACACGAAGCCACGGCGGATCAGAGCCACCAAAAAGCCGTGCTTAAGAGTCATCCAATCGGAAAGCCCGTACGGAGGCAGCGCCAGCCGTCAGTCACGACCCGGCTCAAAGGAATTTGGTGTTGCGATGGGAGAGAACGAGGAAGAGCAGACTGAGCTGGAATTCAGTGGGAGAGGTGTGGAATGATTATCAATTCATAGGTAGCCTCCAGCTCCCCCTCTCTCACTCACACTCACACACACTCACACTATTTCTCTCTTCCACACACACACACATACATATCCACAATCTCTCCATCTCTTTCTCTCTCTTCCCAGCTGCTCATATGTAATTCATTTGAATCCAATTTGTCCTTTCCGCAGAGACTGAAGAAGAAACCGGTGCAGGTCCAGGAAGGGAAAATAATAATAAAGGATCTTGCTCTCTATCGCTGTAATCTTCTATGGCACTGTAAATTGTGTCATGGGAACTGCAGCAACAAACACCCTTTGTTTGCAGCGGGAATCTAATAACTCTGATCTCAACCAGTTTTCCATTACCAGTAAGAAAAATGGGAAAATACACAAATCAGACCTAACTTTATGACATTATATAAAGACCAAAACTAAATCTAAAGCAGCTTGACCACAAAGACCAAAACTAAATCTAAAGCAGCTTCACCACAAAGACCAAGACTAAATCTAAAGCAGCTTCACCACAAAGACCGAGACTAAATCTAAAGCAGTTTGACCACAAAGACCAAGACTAAATCCAAAGCAGCTTGACCACGAACACCAAGATTAAATTTAAAGCAGTTTGACCAGGAAGACCAAGACTAAATTTAAAGCAGCTTGACCACAAAGACCAAGACTAAATCTAAAGCAGCTTGACTACGAACACCAAGACTAAATCTAAAGTAGTTTGACCACTAAGACCAAGACTAAATCTAAAGCAGCTTGACCATAAAGACCAAGACTAAATCTAAAGCAGCTTGACCACGAAGACCAAAACTAAATCTAAAGCAGCTTCACCACAAAGACCAAAACTAAATCTAAAGCAGCTTGACCACGAACACCAAGATTAAATCTAAAGCAGCTTGACCACAAAGACCAAGACTAAATCTAAAGCAGCTTGACCACGAACACCAAGACTAAATCCAAAGCAGCTTGACCACGAACACCAAGACTAAATCTAAAGCAGCTTGACCACAAAGACCAAAACTAAATCTAAAGCAGCTTGACCACGAAGACCAAGACTAAATCCAAAGCAGCTTGACCACGAACACAAGACTAAATCTAAAGCAGCTTGACCACAAAGACCAAGACTAAATCCAAAGCAGCTTGACCACGAACACCAAGACTACATCTAAAGCAGCTTTACCACGAAGACCAAGATTAAATTTAAAGCAGTTTGACCAGGAAGACCAAGACTAAATTTAAAGCAGCTTGACCACAAAGACCAAGACTAAATCTAAAGCAGCTTGACTACGAACACCAAGACTAAATCTAAAGTAGTTTGACCACTAAGACCAAGACTAAATCTAAAGCAGCTTGACCATAAAGACCAAGACTAAATCTAAAGCAGCTTGAATACTATATCTAAGACTAAACCTAAAGTAGGTTGACCACCAAGACCAAGACTAAATCTAAAGCTGCTTGGCTACCAAGACTAAATTTAAACTAAACTTATAAACTGTGAAAATTACAAATCGGTGAGTCGTCTTCCCTGAACCACAGTCTGAGAATCAAATCCATCCTTTCTGCCGACACTAAAGAAGAAACTAGAACAGTCCAAGAAGGAAAAAAATAAAATAATAAAAGATCTTGCACTGTATCGCCTTAATCTTTTATGGCACTGTAAACTGTGTCATGAGAAAGCTATGGGGACAAACACCTTTTGTCTGCAAAGAGATCCAAAAAAGACTTTTGTGGAGTGTGTGTGTGTGTGTGTGCGTATGTGTGTTCAGTGTTCTAACTGATCTCAACCTGTTTTCCATTATGAGAACATCACATTGTTTGAGGATGGAGTCAGAGCGCTGGTGGAGGACGGAGTGTGTGTCCTCAGAAACACACTCATGTTGTCGTTTTCCCATCGGGGTCGGCTTCAGGGCTGACCAATTCATCAAAAATTAATCACAACCAACATTCAGAACTGATCGTCGACGTAATGTTGACCATAACGATTATTTCCATTATTTAAAAAAATTGTCACTCGATAATTTCAGCTCACATGTCGTCAAAATGAAAATGAAGATATCATCATAGACAGAATATATCACACTCTAAACTCTCAAAACTCTTCCTCTCTCTCTCTCTCTCTCTCTCTCTCTCTCTCTCTCTCTCTCTCTCTATCCCTGCCTCTCTCTCTCTCTCTCTCTATCCCTGCCTCTCTCTCTCTCTCTCTCTATCCCTGCCTCTCTCTCTCTCTCTTATTCTCTCTCTCTCTCTCTCTCTCTCTGCGCGCATGTGCGAGTGGTGGAGCGTGTAGGTGTGAGCGGGGCTGCATGAGTGAGTGAGTGAGTGCGTGAGTGAGTATTTCTGCCTTTTTTCTCTATTTTCCTGCTCTTAGGTAAATTATTTGTTGGGGGCTAGGTTTTTATGGTTTATGTGCTTTGTGGTGGGTGACTGACTAGGACAGCCGCGAGCGAGGGTCGAGACGCCGGTAGCCGGCGTGTGCCGGCGGTCGCCATGGCGGCGGCGGGCCAAGTTAGTTTTGAGCGACTTTCGCGGCGCCACGGTATTAAAATAATTCCGGATGCGATTTGCTCTGTGGAGGAGTGTAGTCTAGCTGTAGGTGAGGTTGTGGGCTGTAGTAGTATCGTGTCGGCTTCTAGAATGAGCGGCTCGATTGTAGTGTTTTTAGACAGTGTTGAAAAAGTGAATACAGCCGTAGAACACGGTATTGTTATTCAGGGCGCATTCACGCCGGTACTGCCGCTCATCCGTCCAGCGAGAAAGGTAACGATATCTAATGTGCCGCCCTTTATTAAGGACGATCTAATAATTAAAGAATTACAACGATATGGACAGTGTGTGTCTGCTATGAAGATGGTGTCTTTGGGCTGCAAGTCTCCACTGCTTAAGCACGTTGTCTGTTTTAGACGGCAAATACACATGATTTTGAATAATGGTGTTGATGATTTAAATGTGGCTTTTAAATTCAGAGTAGATGAATTTGATTATATGGTCTTTGTTTCGACTGATTCAGTAAAGTGCTTTGGGTGTGGAGGTGAGGGGCACTTGAGGCGGTGGTGCCCGGTGGAGGCGCAGGCCGGGCCCTCACAGGTGTCTGAAGCGGCCAGGGGGGAGGTAGGGCCGGGGATGGCGGAGGTAGGTGAGCAGGATAGTGGGGGGGCTGATGCAGGATGTGGGGGGCAGATTCGGGTTCCAGGTGCCCAGCAGCAGGGCGGGGAGGTGGGAGTAGTGGACACGCTGGACGCTGGGAGTGGTTTAGAGGGGGTGGAGGAGGAGCGGGGTGGGAACAGTGTGGAGGGGGGTGCTAAGGCGGCCTTTGCTGCATATGAAGGAGTAGTTATGGAAGGGGGTAGTATGGAGGCTGAAGTTCTGTCGGAGGAGACTCCTTTTAAAGCTCCAGTTGGAAAAAGAAAGAAGAGGTGGGCTAAACCTGACGAGAATAGAGGGAAAGCGCAGCGAGTGACTGGTGCCCAGAGCGGGGAGCAGGATGTGGACAGTGGGCCGTCCAGACTGGAAGACTCTGATAGTGATACAGCAGACATTAGAAGTCAAAGGAGTCATAGGAGCACTTATGCTTTTGGAAAGATAAAGGCTTTTTTACAAAAAACTAAAAATATGAAGGGTGTGGTAGTTGAAGACTACTTTCCAGATCGAAGGCTATTTCTTGAATCTGTACAAGCAATCATGAGGACTGAGGGGGGTGATGGATTTACAGTACAGGAAATATATAGATTAAAGAAGATTGTACCTAAGTTAAAACAGGAGCTGCAAAGAGATGATGGGTTTGAGACTACATAGTTTAGGATTGCTCTCCACTCTGTTGCCGTTTCTGTGCCTCTCTCTCTTCATCTCTCCAATGAGTAAAATTCGGGTGGGCTCTTTGAATGTGAATGGGGCACGTGACATTCATAAAAGGGCTTCAATTTTTGAACTGCTGAGGCAGAAGCATGTAGATGTTATGTTGCTTCAGGAAACGCACAGTGACGGTCTTAATGAAATCAATTGGAGGACGGAGTGGGAGGGGGAGGTTTGCTTTAGTCATATGAGCACAAATAGGGGTGGGGTGGCTGTTCTTTTTGCCCATAACTTTTTGCCTATCTCCTGTGAAGTGCAACACGAAATTGATGGCAGATTCATGATTGTAAAAGCAAAATACGAACATTTTATAATCTGTATTGTTAATGTTTACGCTCCAATAATTGGTAGCGAGAGAGTTTGTTTTTTTAATAGTATTGGCAGTCTGCTTAAGGATTGCAGCTCAGAGGCCTTTTTGTTCTTGGGTGGGGATTTTAACTGCACTGAGGATGACCGTCTAGATAGGAATCACAATGAGCCACATGCCCCGTCGCAGCGCGCCTTGAATAGGCTCATCCGGGTATGTGACTTGGCCGATATTTGGAGGGTTATGAATCCTAGTCGTAGACAGTATTCTTGGGTACAGGCAAGGGAGGGTTTTATGTCTTTGGCTAGATTGGATAGGTTTTATTGTTTTAAGCATCAATTGAACATTGTTAAAAAATGCGTGATTGAACCTGTTGGTTTTTCAGACCATTCTCTGGTGATGTGTACAGTTTTTATTGCAAACCTGAAGCCTAAAAGTGCGTACTGGCATTTTAATACTTCCCTTTTATGTGATGTTGCTTTTAAACATGTGTTTGTAACTTTTTGGAGTGAGTATAAGCTGAGAAAGCAACAGTTTAGTAGCTTGAGACAATGGTGGGACTGCGGAAAGGTTGAGATTAAACAGCTTTGTCAGTGGTATACTTTCAATGTTTCACGGCAAATTACTCAGTCAATGAAGCTTCTGGAAGAGGAAATTATTGACTTGCAAAGTTCTGCAGACTCCTCAGGTGACCAGAGTCGTACTGCTGCTCTTCACGCAAAAAAAATTGCTCTTGCTAATTTACTGGGCGTCAAGGCACAGGGGGCGCTGGTCCGGTCACGGTTTCAGAGTTTGAAACAGATGGATGCCCCATCCCACTTTTTTTTTAGCCTTGAAAGGAAAAGAGGGCAGAGCCGCTTTATTCATTCCCTGCGGTCTGTGGACGGCCGGGAGCTAACAGACCCTGTTGAAATTCGGACACGGGCTGTACAGTTTTATTCTGATCTGTACAAGACTGAAACTAACGTCAGTGGAGAACTGGTCGCGAGTTTTTATGCAGGTCTTCCCAGGGTGCCGGAGTGCTTGTTGTCTGAGCTAGAGAGGCCACTGAGTGAGCCGGAGCTACAGGCTGCACTTCAGAGCATGGAGGGCGGGACGGTCCCGGGCATTGACGGCCTTCCTGTGGAGTTCTATAAGACCTTTTGGTCAGAGCTGGGTGCAGACCTGTTGGCTGTACTGAATGAGAGCCTGGAGGCTGGCTGCTTGCCCCTGAGTTGTAGGAGGGCTGTTATCACGCTACTGCCAAAGAAGGGGGACCTGCAGGACATTAAGAACTGGAGACCGGTAAGCCTCCTCTGTACGGATCTTAAAGTGTTCTCTAAGTCCTTGGCACTTAGGCTGAGAGAAGTGATGGGACATGTCATCCACCCGGACCAGTCTTACTGCGTGCCTGGCAGGTCCATTGTGGATAATGTTTGTTTGGTCAGAGATGCTTTAGTGGTCTCTGACATGTTGGGGGTAGACGTTGGGCTAATTTCTATAGATCAAGAAAAGGCCTTTGACCGAGTTGAGCATCAGTATCTCTGGCTCACCCTTGAGGCTTTTGGTTTTGGCTCCAGATTTCTTGCCATGCTAAAGGTGCTGTACACAAACATTGAAAGTGTGCTGAAAATCAATGGTGGTTTGACTGCTCCCTTCATAGCTGGTCGGGGCATCCGTCAAGGCTGTGCCTTGTCTGGCATGCTGTACTCCCTTGCCATTGAGCCACTGTTAAACAGGCTACGCTCCCAAATTACAGGGGTTGACTTATCCCAACAAGGTGTGCATCAGTGTATTTCGGCTTATGCAGACGATGTAATGATTATGGTTAATGGGCAGACATATAGATACTTTAGTGTCTGCCATGATGGATTTTGAGAAGGTGTCCTCTGCTAGGGTGAATTGGGGGAAGAGCGAAGCCTTGGCAGTGGGGAAATGGGCAAGCGGGCTCCCCAGGCTGCCAGCCGGCTTGCCTTGGAAGAGGGATGGGATTAAGTACCTGGGTGTGTACATTGGGGACGAGGCCACACAGCGGAGGAATTGGGAGGGTGTTGTGGAAAAGCTAGAGGGTAGGCTGGTCAGGTGGAGATGGATACATCCACAATTGTCATACAGGGGGAGGGTGCTGATAATTAACAACTTGACAGCCTCAACGCTTTGGCATCGCCTCTGCTGTGTGGAACCTCCTGCTGGATTATTGGCTCGTTTGCAGGCTATTTTGGTGGATTTCTTTTGGGACCGGCTTCATTGGGTTCCTCAAGGAGTACTTTTTCTACCGAAAGATGAAGGTGGGCAAGGCTTGGTTCACCTCATGAGTCGTCTTACCACGTTTCGGCTGCAGTTCATCCAGAAGTTTTTGACTGGCCCTGTGGACGTAGGGTGGAGGACAATAGCAGGAGCCATTTTTCGCAAAGTTGATGGCTTGGGGCTGGACGCTACCCTGTTTTTAACGGACTGCAAAAAACTGTGCTTGAACGGGCTACCCCCTTTTTACAAGGCAGTGTTTAGGTCTTGGGGGATGTTGCAGACCTCCAGACTGGACTTTGGCGACTCTCTCCATTGGCTTTTGGAGGAGCCACTGATTAAGGGGTCTCGCCTGGATATAGCGAGCACAGGTATGCCCGGCCTCACTCAGATACTGCGTGATTCGAACTGCATCAAACTAGCGCACCTGGTGGATGTAGCTGGACCTGGCCTGGGCGACATCCAGGCGGTTGCCTCCTGCCTGCATCTGAGCTCCCTCCGCCTTGCCAAGTTTGTCATTGCTCGGTACCGTGAGCGCCTGGGGTCGGAAGAGTGGTCCCTGCTGCAGGCGTATTGGAGTGGCAGCGTTGTACCGGACGCGGAGGATCCCTTCCCATCGCTAACACTTACGCCGGATTTGCGGGATAAATGTGGTCCACTATTGGACCTCAATGGACTGATGGACTTGGGTTTACATACAGTCTCTGGTAGAACACTGTACAAAGCGTGTGTGAAGGTTTTAAATAGGACTGTATTACATGGGAGGGCTGACACAATATGGAGGGAGAAATTTGGTTTGGGCATGGAAAAGCGGCCAGCGTGGAGGGTGTTGTACAAACCACCATTAATTAAAAGATCTGGTGACCTACAGTGGAGGATACTGCATGGGGCAGTTGCTGTTAACTCCTTTATCTCTGCTATTAACCCCACGGCTTGTGATAAGTGTGTGTTTTGTGGTGAAAGGGAAACCATATTTCACTGTTTTGCTGAGTGTACGAGGATACGACCACTGCTGAAGCTAGTGAGTCACTTGTTTATGGAATGTGGGGAAGTGTTCTCGATACACTCTTTTATTTTGGGGGGGGGGTATAGACGGAAGGAACGGGTGAAATGGCAACTGCTGAACTTCGTGGTTGGCCAAGCAAAACTTGCGCTTTACATTACACGTCGGAACAAAATTGGGAATAGGCCTAGTCAGGATGCTTTACCTCTTCTTATTGCCTTGGTTAAGGCTAGGATTGCTTTTGAGTTTAAGTTTTACAAAGCAATGTGCAATCTTGACACGTTTGAACTGGAATGGTGTTATAATGATCTGTTTTGTACTGTGACTGGGGGGGTGCTCCATTTTGTTAGTCCATGGGGATGATACTGTGTGTATGTTTTATGGTTATGGTTTAAGTGTGTGTTGATTTAATAAAGTGTACATTTAAAATTCAA